>CM040403.1:144468442-144520942 GCA_022702515.1 Ilyophis sp. 1 JC-2022 | reverse complement strand
AATCTTTATCCTTTCTTGTTATTCTGCGCCCTGATATGGCGGCAGCTTCTTTGTACTTCATATTAAATCATCCTAATTATATATATTTTTTAAACGAAAAAGTCCAGCTCACATTTATAGATCATGACAAGATGCTCTGGGGACTGGCCAGAGCCGGCCCAAGGGTTTTGGTGTCCCTAAACTAGATTGTGGCCCCAAAGTGCTCCGATATAAATCACACAATTGCATTTTGTGGCCCTAAACGACTGCATAGAGTGCTTATGCAAGCGGCCGGCTCTGGGACTGGTCCTTTATTTGAAACCTATAACCCCTCAGCCTTCCCTCTTCAACACTGTTACAGGTATAAGGATTTCAGGTGAACTACACAAATTAAGGTGATGGAACATCCTTTCCTGTGTTTCTACAATACTTACGCAACAAAAATGTATTTCTTGATATATGAAGAATTGGAGATATTGGCATTGTTGATATGTCAGATTTTGTGACAATCAAAAGATGTATTGATTCTACGTGCAGCATTTTACAAGACATATCAAGGCATAGCACTGACTTTTTTTGTAAAAATATTGAAAGTTACAATGTGTTCTATTTTGTATCGAGAAATGTATTGTATAACATAAATATGCTGCAAAAAACATGTTTTAATACTGCTTTGGTCTCAGTAGGATATATTTAAATATATATATATAAATTTGGAGAACAGTGTTAAAAAACACAGTCTGCGGGCTCCTTGTAGTTCACAGAAGCACAGCACCCATATCTGATCTGTGGCGTTTCACTCCTGGTTTGATTTTCTACATGGTTGTGGTTTGATGAAACACAAGACCAGATACCGTGTATCGGTGCTATGCTTCTGTGAATTGCAAGGAGCCCACGGACTGCTGTGTTTTTTAAAAACACTGCTCTCCGTGTTGATCATGGATATTAATAGAAAGGCGCTCGCTGCATGTCACCCATACGCGGGAAAATAAGTAGACGCGCCGGTGTTCTGGCGTCTCGCGACCTTTTTTTCCGTCAGGGCGGCGCGAGTGTGTAGCTATTAATCGCTCAACACGCGACACCCGAGCTCGGGAGGGCCTGACCCAGCCCACATCGATTTGGCGATGCACGCGAGCGCTTGTGAAACAGTCGCTCGCGGAACGCACAGCATAATAGCAACAGCGGCACCCGCGAGCAGATACCGTGTCGCAATCGTGTTCCGGCAATGGACTATCAAGCGCCCGGCAGTCAGAGGAGGAAATACAGAAAAGTGCTAGTTGTGGGAGTCTGCGCCCTGATCTTACTTGCCGTCGTGGGTGTTTCCCTGGGCATTGCTTTCGGGCACAGGAGTAACGGTCCTTCGAATGACCGCTTCGCTGGGAACTTTAAAACAGTGATTATGTCTAAATGCAAAGCATATCTGGGGCTGAATGAGGAGCAATCAAGGTAAGGTTAGGTTTGGGAAAGAGATTATTGTGCCCATCATTGCCTTTGGATGATGTAGTATAGGCTGCGTTTAAACTTGTGTTAAGCCCATTCCCCCACGACTAACTGCTGCAACCGGTTGTTGTTTACACACCAAGAAATAACACCTGTTTTTTCAAAATAAATTTGGCTTCGGAAACGGCCCCTGCAGAAATGCAGCTCTTCCCCTTAACTGACACCTTATTGAAGCTGTCATCATCTTTGGCATTGCGTGAGCTCATGCTTTTGTACCACAATGCGGAAAATTGTTTGAAATTGAAATTAATTTTAAAAATTATCATAGAACTTTCAATTTGTGTGCATAAAGTCGTGAAACGAGGGGGTGCCAATAATTGTCACGTCTCTTTTTGAGAAATAAAATGATTACTTATTTTAAAAACTTTTTTTTATTTGCATGAAGGAATTGATTTTTTTTATTTTTGAGTGTACAATATAGGTCAACACCTGCCATCTTTATCAATTTATCAAGGGTGGCAATAATTAAAGAGGCCATATATGCTGTATATTTTCATATATATATATATATATATGTGTGTGTGTGTGTGTGTGTGTGTGTGTAGATATGTAGTATTTTAAGAAGCAAACAAGTTGTGAACATTGTTTCACATGTCTGTTACTTACAGTGAGCACCATAATTCTTTGGACAGTGACACATTTTTTGTTATTTTGGTTCTGTACTCTAGCACTTTGAGTTTGAAAGCATACAATCAATTCGGTTGAAGTGCAGACTGTCAGCTTTAATTTGAGGGTATTTTCATCCATATCGGATGAACCGTTTAGAAATGATAGAATATTTTGTATATAGTCCCCCCACCCCATTTTTGGGCATCAAAAAATATTGGACAGTTTAACATAATGTAGAATAAAGTAATAATTTAAAATATTTGGTCGCATATCCTTTGCACGCCATGCCTTCCTGATGTCTGTGACCCAACAATATCAAAAGACTCTTGATATCTAATTTTCTGGTACTCTTAGAAGCGATACTATAACCTCTCTGCATTTGAATGGATCTCTTTGGGAATTGGGGGGTGGGAGTAGATTTAGCTGTAAATTATGCTGGAACAGTATGGAATACATGGTTGGTGAAATGGCTCTAAGGCATCAAGGGTCTGAGGTATCAAACTAGCCTCAAACCATCACTCTGCTGCCAGATATGCAGTAGATATGGATGGATCACTTTAAGGGTTGTTTCTCCTGACAAAGTTTCTTATTGAACTCTGGAAAAATAAGTCAGGAAAAGAAACCCTTAAAGTTATCCATCCATATCAACTGCATTTCTGGCAGCACTGTGTATGAGTGATGGTTTAAGGCATGTTTGATACGTCAGACCCTTGATGACTTACAGCCATTTAGCCAACCATGTGTTCCATACTGTTCCAGTGTAATTTACAACTAAATCTAGTCGCACCCCCCAATTCCCATAGAGATCCATTCAAATGCAGAGACATTTAGTATTGCTTGTAGGAGTACCAGAAAATAAAATAAAATTGTTGATATTGTTGGGTCACAGACATCAGTAAGTCATGGCATGCAAAGGATATGCGACCAAATATTAACTTTATTCTACATTGTTAATTGTCCAATATTTTTTGCTGCCCGAAAATGAGGGGACTATGTACAAAAGGTTCTATAATTTCTCAACAGTTCATCCGATATGGATGCAAATACCCTCAAATGAAAGCTGACAGTCTGCACTTCAACATCATTGTCACTGTATCCTTTCAAACTCAAAGTGCTAGAGTACAGAACCAAAATAACAAAACATGTGTCACTGTCCAATGAATTATGGTGCTGACTGTATGTGCATGTAAATGTTTTTCTATGTTGTAAACATTACAGTGCCTTAAAGAAAACATGGAATCCGTATGAATGGGGAAATTACAGGGATGTGTCTCTTGTGGACTGGAGCGTAATCCACACCGGGGAACTGGGGACAATAATCCCCAAACAAACAAAAAACAAACACAATGACTCCCACGTCAATCATGTGAATAGAGAAAAAAAGATGGATTACGCCCACATCATTCACGCAGCTGATCGCTTTGTATCAGGGTTCCCTCTCAGTTCCAAAGAAAGAAAGACAGCAAAGGAACTTCAAAGCAACAGTCTACATACTGTAGACATTTTTTTTTAAACTTGCTTGAAAAAAAAACAAAGCAAAGCAAATCAAAAGAAAATTTAATTTTGGGCTTTTTTCACAGGAGGGTCATTGAGCTTTAATACTGTGCTCTGAAAGAAATATTATCACGCAGGGCTTTGCTTTGTCTTTATAGGACTTTATGTTGTGGCCTTTATGATTGTGTAATAATAATAATAATAATTCCTTTTGTCTGGCTTGTTGGAAAAACCAGCATAAACTTCCAGCGAGTTATTTGCTGTTTCCTTTTGGCGGTTAAGCTGCTTAGTCGCTGATGGGAGTTGGATGTACACAGCCCGCGTTGGGTAAGTGTGCTTTCTGACCGGCTCTTTCTGGTGGTTGCAGTGAGAATATATGCGAGAAGGTGTGGGATGCATTCTCAGGTGCCTACCTGGGGAAGGACCCCTGTGACGTGCCCATGGAGGCATATGACCCTCTCATTCACGCCGTCGACCCGAAAGCCGCCTGTAACCGGGTAAGTCCCGCCCACGCTACCGCCTGTAAAAGGATATGCCACCTTCATCAGATGAATGTGCCCACGATGGCCAAGCATCCTGTTTGAAAGTGGTGGGCAGTGCCATTCCAGGCCGTTGTGTACGCAGGTTTGTTTCTCTACCTTTTTATCCTCTTGGCTCAATGAGCCAATCAGCTCTGTACACCAACACAGGCTCACTCAAAGGCTCACTCACAGGCTCACTCACAGACTCACTCACAGGCTCACTCACAGACTCACTCACAGGCTCACTCAAAGGTTAGACAAAAGTACAACGTTTGATATAGGAACATAAAAACTGGTATTAGCTTCTCGATCCCTGCAACGTTGGCCGTCACTTTGGCAGAGCGTAGACTCGCACCCTCTCCTTCAGAAGTGACACAGCCTGCCGGTTCTGTTCAGCCGGCCGGTTCTGTTCAGCCGGCCGGTTCTGTTCAGCCGACCGGTTCTGTTCAGCTAGCCGGTTCTGTTCAGCCAGCCGGTTCTGTTCAGCCGACCGGTTCTGTTTAGCTAGCCGGTTCTGTTCAGCCGACCGGTTCTGTTCAGCCGGCCGGTTCTGTGCCGACCGGTTCTGTTCAGCTAGCCAGTTCTGTTCAGCCAGCCGGTTCTGTTCAGCCGACCGGTTCTGTTTAGCTAGCCGGTTCTGTTCAGCCGACCGGTTCTGTTCAGCTAGCCGGTTCTGTTCAGCCAGCCGGTTCTGTTCAGCCGACCGGTTCTGTTTAGCTAGCCGGTTCTGTTCAGCCGACCGGTTCTGTTCAGCCGGCCGGTTCTGTGCCGACCGGTTCTGTTCAGCTAGCCGGTTCTGTTCAGCCAGCCGGTTCTGTTCAGCCGACCGGTTCTGTTTAGCTAGCCGGTTCTGTTCAGCCGACCGGTTCTGTTCAGCTAGCCGGTTCTGTTCAGCCAGCCAGTTCTGTTCAGCCGACCGGTTCTGTTTAGCTAGCCGGTTCTGTTCAGCCGACCGGTTCTGTTCAGCTAGCCGGTTCTGTTCAGCCGACCGGTTCTGTTCAGCTAGCCGGTTCTGTTCAGCCAGCCGGTTCTGTTCAGCCGACCGGTTCTGTTTAGCTAGCCGGTTCTGTTCAGCCGACCGGTTCTGTTCAGCCGGCCAGTTCTGTTCAGCTGCTGCGCAGAACGACTGCACTTTCTTACGCCGACTTACTAGAGGTGGTGCTGAGGCGGTTGGCTGGCCCAACGCCGTGTGAGACCACAATCGCCACTGATTGGTCGAAGTTAACTGAATTGTACCCTGTCTATGCAGGTTTTTACAATGTTTTTCTCGTATTGTTTTTTTAGATGTTGTTCTGGAGCCAAACGAAAGACATCGTCCATCAGTTCACAGGGGCTAAGAAATGCCTACTGACCCTCGAGGACACCTTACTGGGCTTCGTCATGGACAACCTGACCTGGTGCAGCAGGAAGGGAAGCAAAGGTGTGTTTCAGCTAAACAGCTTCAGCCACACGACTTCTACATCAGTAAACTCTGTCACAGGCAAACAGCTTCAGCCACACGACTTCTACATCAGTAAACTCTGTCACAGGCAAACAGCTTCAGCCACACGACTTCTACATCAGTAAACTTGTCACACGCAAACAGCTTCAGCCACACGACTTCTACATCAGTAAACTCTGTCACAGGCAAACAGCTTCAGCCACACAACTTCTACATCAGTAAACTCTGTCACAGGCAAACAGCTTCAGCCACACGACTTCTACATCAGTAAACTTGTCACAGGCAAACAGCTTCAGCCACAGCATTTCTACATCAGTAAACTCTGTCACAGGCAAACAGCTTCAGCCACACGACTTCTACATCAGTAAACTCTGTCACAGGCAAACAGCTTCAGCCACACGACTTCTACATCAGTAAACTCTGTCACAGGCAAACAGCTTCAGCCACAGCATTTCTACATCAGTAAACTCTGTCACAGGCAAACAGCTTCAGCCACAGCACTTCTACATCAGTAAACTCTGTCACAGGCAAACAGCTTCAGCCACAGCATTTCTACATCAGTAAACTCTGTCACAGGCAAACAGCTTCAGCCACACGACTTCTACATCAGTAAACTCTGTCACAGGCAAACAGCTTCAGCCACACGACTTCTACATCAGTAAACTCTGTCACAGGCAAACAGCTTCAGCCACACAACTTCTACATCAGTAAACTCTGTCACAGGCAAACAGCTTCAGCCACACGACTTCTACATCAGTAAACTCTGTCACAGGCAAACAGCTTCAGCCACACGACTTCTACATCAGTAAACTCTGTCACAGGCAAACAGCTTCAGCCACACGACTTCTACATCAGTAAACACATGAAGTTTTGAAAGGTATGTTTGCTTTTTTTTGCTTTTTTTCTTCCCACCACCACCCCCCGTCTTTGGAGGTCAACTTTATTTTTTATCACAATTATATTTTTAACAAAACATCTGAAATTTTTGAGGGAGGTATAGAACAAAAACTAAATTAAGAAAACAAAATAAAGTAAGAGAAAACAAAATACATACAATAGGTAGGAGAAAGAAAATAAATATATATAGGAAAAAGGAGAAAGAAAAATAAATAAATAAATGGGGGAGGTAGTAACAAATGTTGTGTGTGTGGATCATCTATATTTGCTGTGTGTGTGTGTGTGTGTGTGTGCGTGTGTGTGTGTGCGTGTCTCTGCGTATGGGTGTATTCTGTGTTGTAGGATTCCATGCAATTAGTTATGTGTTGATGGGTGTGGGTTAGTGTGTTCTATGTGGATAGACGTGGCATTAGTCCAGAGACAAATTTAGATTTAAGGAGGTAAGAAAAGGGGTCCAAATTTTCTTGAAGAAATGTATGAAAAGGTATGTTTGCTCATGTCATGTATATACTGTATGTGTGTGTGTGTGTGCACGCGTCTACTGTATGTGTGTGTGTATGTGTATGTGTACTGAATGTGTGTGTGTGTGTGCATGTGTACTGAATGTGTGTGTGTGTGTGTGTGTGTGTGTACTGTATGTGTGTGTGTGTGCATGTGTACTATGTGTGTATGTGCATGTCTACTGTATGTGTGTGTGTGTACTATGTGTGTGTGTGTGTATGTGCATGTGTGTGTGTGTGACTGTATGTGTTTGTGTGTGTGTGTACTGTATGTGTATGTGTGCTGTATGTATGTGTGTGTGTGTGTACTGTGTGTGTGTGTGTGTGTGTGTGTACTGTATGTATGTGTACTGTATGTGTATGTGTGTGTGTGTGTATGTGTACTGTGTGTGTGTGTGTGTGTGTGTGTACTGTATGTGTGTGTGTGTGTACTGTATGTGTATGTGTATGTGCATGTGTATGTGTGTGTGTGTGTGTGTACTGTATGTGTGTGTGTGTGTACTGTATGTGTATGTGTATGTGCATGTGTATGTGTGTGTGTGTGTGTGTACTGTATGTGTGTGTGTGTGTCTTCCTCAGAAACCTCCAGCACAGGCTGTCCTAACTGGTCTGACTGTGAGAAGAATCCGGTGCGGTCCTTCTGGAACCGAGTCTCAGCTGCGGTGAGTCACTTCACCTTTACTACAGGAGTCTGCGTATGAGTCTGTGTATGAGTCTGAGTCTGAGTCTGTGTATGAGTCTGTGTATGAGTCTGTGTATGAGTCTGTGTTTGAGTCTGTGTATGAGTCTGTGTTTGAGTCTGTGTATGAGTCTGTGTATGAGTCTGTGTATGAGTCTGTGTATGAGTCTGTGTATGAGTCTGAGTCTGAGTCTGTGTATGAGTCTGAGTCTGAGTCTGTGTATGAGTCTGTGTATGAGTCTGTGTATGAGTCTGTGTTTGAGTCTGTGTATGAGTCTGCGTATGAGTCTGTGTATGAGTCTGCGTATGAGTCTGTGTATGAGTCTGAGTCTGAGTCTGTGTATGAGTCTGCGTATGAGTCTGTGTATGAGTCTGCATATGAGTCTGTGTATGAGTCTGTGTATGAGTCTATGTATGAGTCTGAGTCTGAGTCTGTGTATGAGTCTGAGTCTGAGTCTGTGTATGAGTCTGTGTATGAGTCTGTGTATGAGTCTGTGTTTGAGTCTGTGTATGAGTCTGTGTTTGAGTCTGTGTATGAGTCTGTGTATGAGTCTGTGTTTGAGTCTGTGTATGAGTCTGTGTATGAGTCTGTGTATGAGTCTGTGTTTGAGTCTGTGTATGAGTCTGTGTTTGAGTCTGTGTATGAGTCTGTGTATGAGTCTGTGTATGAGTCTGTGTATGAGTCTGTGTTTGAGTCTGTGTATGAGTCTGTGTTTGAGTCTGTGTATGAGTCTGTGTATGAGTCTGTGTTTGAGTCTGTGTATGAGTCTGTCATATAACCTGTATAACCTGATTAATCACATCTCATTGATTAGACTTGATTAATCTCCATCTCTCTGATTAAACCTGATTAATCACCATCTCTCTGATTAGACCTGATTAATCTCCATCTCTCTGATTAATCCAGATTAATCTCCATCTCTGATTAGACCTGATTAATCACCATCTCTCTGATTAAACCTTATTAATCTCAATCTCTCTGATTAAACCTGATTCATCTCAATCTCTCTGATTAAACCTGATTAATCTCCATCTCTCTGATTAAACCTGATTAATCACTATCTTTCTGATTAGACCTGATTAATCTCCATCTCTCTGATTAAACCTGATTAATCTCCATCTCTCTGATTTGACCTGATTAATCTCCATCTCTTTAGTCACTGATTAAACCGGATTAATCTCCATCTCTCTGATTAATCCCGATTAATCGCCATCTCTGATTAGACCTGATTAATCACCATCTCTCTGATTAAACCTGATTAATCGCAATCTCTCTGATTAAACCTGATTAATCTCCATCTCTCTGATTAAACCTGATTAATCACTATCTTTCTGATTAGACCTGATTAATCTCCATCTCTCTGATTAATCCAGATTAATCTCCATCTCTGATTAGACCTGATTAATCACCATCTCTCTGATTAAACCTTATTAATCTCAATCTCTCTGATTAAACCTGATTTATCTCAATCTCTCTGATTAGAACTGATTAATGTCCATCGTTCTGGTCACTGATTAAACCTGATTAATCTCCATCTCTCTGATTAAACCTAATTAATCACCGTCTCTCTGATTAAACCTGATTAATCTCCATCTCTCTGATTAATCCCGTTTAATCTCCATCTCTGATTAGACCTGATTAATCACCATCTCTCTGATTAAACATGATTAATCACCATCCCTCTGATTAGAGCTGATTAATCTCCATCTCTCTGATTAATCCAGATTAATTTCCATCTTTGATTAGACCTGATTAATCACCATCTCTCTGATTAAACCTGATTTATCTCAATCTTTCTGATTAAACCTGATTAATCTCCATTTCTCTGATTAGAACTGATTAATCTCCATCTCTGATTAGACCTGATTAATCACCATCTCTCTGATTAAACCTGATTAATCTCAACCTCTCTGATTAAACCTGATTAATCTCCATCTCTCTGTTTAAACCTGATTAATCACTATCTTTCTGAATAGACCTGATTAATCTCCATCTCTCTGATTAATCCAGATTAATCTCCATCTCTGATTAGGCCTGATTAATCACCATATTAATCTTCATTTCTCTGATTAGAACTGATTAATCTCCATCTTTCTGGTCACTGATTAAACCTGATTAATCTCCATCTCTCTGGTCACTGATTAAACCTGATTAATCTCCATCTTTCTAATTGCTGATTCGACCTGATTAATTGCCATCTCTCTGATTGCTGATTAATCTCCATCTTTTTGATTGCTGATTCGACCTGATTAATTGCCATCTCTCTGATTGCTGATTAGACCTGATTAATCATCATCTCTCTTTTGGCTGATTCAACTTTATTAATCTCCATCTTTTTATCTTTTTGATAAAACCTGATTAATCACAATCTCTGTTTTTTAAATCATTTCAGTGTCAGCCATTCGCTTGCCATAGATTCACATTATTAGTCAGAATGCCAATGTATCTGGCCTGTACCACATACCTGTATACCTGCACAGGCACATACCTATAGTACAGGCATGCCTGTGGTGCAGGAACATCTCAGTCCTGCCCTCAGTTCACCTGCTGATTCAGGTGTGCTCCCTCTGCCACACCTGTGGGCTGGAGACCTTTGATGTGTATGTCAGAGGACAAACTCTAAAGTACAAAAAGCACCGAGTTTATTACAGGCGAGGCTGTTACAGAATTCCCAGATGGTTACTGCAGAGAAGTGTGTGCCATTTAAAAAGCACCCAGTTTATTACAGTCGAGGCTGTTACAGAATGCCCAGATGGTCATTGCAAAGAAGTGTGTGCCATTTAAAAAGCACCGAGTTTATTACAGTCGAGGCTGTTACAGAATGCCCAGATGGTCATTGCAGAGAAGTGTGTGCCATTTAAAAAGCACCCAGTTTATTACAGTCGAGGCTGTTACAGAATGCCCAGATGGTTACTGCAGAGAAGTGTGTGCCATTTAAAAAGCACAGAGTTTATTACAGTCGAGGCTGTTACAGAATGCCCAGATGGACATTGCAGAGAAGTGTGTGCCATTTAAAAAGCACCCAGTTTATTACAGTCGAGGCTGTTACAGAATGCCCAGATGGTTACTGCAGAGAAGTGTGTGCCATTTAAAAAGCACAGAGTTTATTACAGTCGAGGCTGTTACAGAATGCCCAGATGGTCATTGCAGAGAAGTGTGTGCCATTTAAAAAGCACCCAGTTTATTACAGTCGAGGCTGTTACAGAATGCCCAGATGGTCACTGCAGAGAAGTGTGTGCCATTTAAAAAGCACAGAGTTTATTACAGTCGAGGCTGTTACAGAATGCCCAGATGGTCATTGCAGAGAAGTGTGTGCCATTTAAAAAGCACCCAGTTTATTACAGTCGAGGCTGTTACAGAATGCCCAGATGGTCATTGCAGAGAAGTGTGTGCCATTTAAAAAGCACAGAGTTTATTACAGTCGAGGCTGTTACAGAATGCCCAGATGGTCATTGCAGAGAAGTGTGTGCCATTTAAAAAGCACTGAGTTTATTACAGTCGAGGCTGTTACAGAATGCCCAGATGGTCACTGCAGAGAAGTGTGTGCCATTTAAAAAGCACTGAGCTTATTACAGGCGAGGCTGTTACAGAATGCCCAGATGGTTACTGCAGAGAAGTGTGTGCCATTTAAAAAGCACTGAGCTTATTACAGTCAAGGCTGTTACAGAATGCCCAGATGGTTACTGCAGAGAAGTGTGTGCCATTTAAAAAGCACAGAGTTTATTACAGTCGAGGCTGTTACAGAATGCCCAGATGGTTACTGCAGAGAAGTGTGTGCCATTTAAAAAGCACAGAGTTTATTACAGTCGAGGCTGTTACAGAATGCCCAGATGGTTACTGCAGAGAAGTGTGTGCCATTTAAAAAGCACTGAGTTTATTACAGTCGAGGCTGTTACAGAATTCCCAGATGGTTACTGCAGAGAAGTGTGTGCCATTTAAAAAGCACTGAGTTTATTACAGTCAAGGCTGTTACAGAATGCCCAGATGGTTACTGCAGAGAAGTGTGTGCCATTTAAAAAGCACTGAGTTTATTACAGGCGAGGCTGTTACAGAATGCCCAGATGGTTACTGCAGAGAAGTGTGTGCCATTTAAAAAGCACTGAGTTTATTACAGTCGAGGCTGTTACAGAATGCCCAGATGGTCATTGCAGAGAAGTGTGTGCCATTTAAAAAGCACCCAGTTTATTACAGTCGAGGCTGTTACAGAATGCCCAGATGGTCACTGCAGAGAAGTGTGTGCCATTTAAAAAGCACAGAGTTTATTACAGTCGAGGCTGTTACAGAATGCCCAGATGGTCATTGCAGAGAAGTGTGTGCCATTTAAAAAGCACAGAGTTTATTACAGTCGAGGCTGTTACAGAATGCCCAGATGGTCACTGCAGAGAAGTGTGTGCCATTTAAAAAGCACCCAGTTTATTACAGTCAAGGCTGTTACAGAATGCCCAGATGGTCACTGCAGAGAAGTGTGTGCCATTTAAAAAGCACCCAGTTTATTACAGTCAAGGCTGTTACAGAATGCCCAGATGGTTACTGCAGAGAAGTGTGTGCCATTTAAAAAGCACCGAGTTTATTACAGTCGAGGCTGTTACAGAATGCCCAGATGGTTACTGCAGAGAAGTGTGTGCCATTTAAAAAGCACCCAGTTTATTACAGTCGAGGCTGTTACAGAATGCCCAGATGGTTACTGCAGAGAAGTGTGTGCCATTTAAAAAGCACAGAGTTTATTACAGTCGAGGCTGTTACAGAATGCCCAGATGGTTACTGCAGAGAAGTGTGTGCCATTTAAAAAGCACAGAGTTTATTACAGTCGAGGCTGTTACAGAATGCCCAGATGGTTACTGCAGAGAAGTGTGTGCCATTTAAAAAGCACCCAGTTTATTACAGTCAAGGCTGTTACAGAATGCCCAGATGGTTACTGCAGAGAAGTGTGTGCCATTTAAAAAGCACTGAGTTTATTACAGTCGAGGCTGTTACAGAATGCCCAGATGGTTACTGCAGAGAAGTGTGTGCCATTTAAAAAGCACCGAGTTTATTACAGTCGAGGCTGTTACAGAATGCCCAGATGGTTACTGCAGAGAAGTGTGTGCCATTTAAAAAGCACAGAGTTTATTACAGTCGAGGCTGTTACAGAATGCCCAGATGGTCACTGCAGAGAAGTGTGTGCCATTTAAAAAGCACAGAGTTTATTACAGGCGAGGCTGTTACAGAATGCCCAGATGGTTACTGCAGAGAAGTGTGTGCCATTTAAAAAGCACTGAGTTTATTACAGTCGAGGCTGTTACAGAATTCCCAGATGGTCACTGCAGAGAAGTGTGTGCCATTTAAAAAGCACAGAGTTTATTACAGTCGAGGCTGTTACAGAATGCCCAGATGGTTACTGCAGAGAAGTGTGTGCCATTTAAAAAGCACCCAGTTTATTACAGTCAAGGCTGTTACAGAATGCCCAGATGGTTACTGCAGAGAAGTGTGTGCCATTTAAAAAGCACCCAGTTTATTACAGTCGAGGCTGTTACAGAATGCCCAGATGGTTACTGCAGAGAAGTGTGTGCCATTTAAAAAGCACCCAGTTTATTACAGTCAAGGCTGTTACAGAATGCCCAGATGGTTACTGCAGAGAAGTGTGTGCCATTTAAAAAGCACCCAGTTTATTACAGTCGAGGCTGTTACAGAATGCCCAGATGGTTACTGCAGAGAAGTGTGTGCCATTTAAAAAGCACCCAGTTTATTACAGTCGAGGCTGTTACAGAATGCCCAGATGGTTACTGCAGAGAAGTGTGTGCCATTTAAAAAGCACCCAGTTTATTACAGTCAAGGCTGTTACAGAATGCCCAGATGGTTACTGCAGAGAAGTGTGTGCCATTTAAAAAGCACTGAGTTTATTACAGTCGAGGCTGTTACAGAATGCCCAGATGGTTACTGCAGAGAAGTGTGTGCCATTTAAAAAGCACTGAGTTTATTACAGTCGAGGCTGTTACAGAATGCCCAGATGGTCACTGCAGAGAAGTGTGTGCCATTTAAAAAGCACTGAGTTTATTACAGTCAAGGCTGTTACAGAATGCCCAGATGGTCACTGCAGAGAAGTGTGTGCCATTTAAAAAGCACCGAGTTTATTACAGTCGAGGCTGTTACAGAATGCCCAGATGGTTACTGCAGAGAAGTGTGTGCCATTTAAAAAGCACCCAGTTTATTACAGTCAAGGCTGTTACAGAATGCCCAGATGGTTACTGCAGAGAAGTGTGTGCCATTTAAAAAGCACTGAGTTTATTACAGTCGAGGCTGTTACAGAATGCCCAGATGGTTACTGCAGAGAAGTGTGTGCCATTTAAAAAGCACTGAGTTTATTACAGTCGAGGCTGTTACAGAATGCCCAGATGGTCATTGCAGAGAAGTGTGTGCCATTTAAAAAGCACCCAGTTTATTACAGTCGAGGCTGTTACAGAATGCCCAGATGGTCATTGCAAAGAAGTGTGTGCCATTTAAAAAGCACCGAGTTTATTACAGTCAAGGCTGTTACAGAATGCCCAGATGGTCATTGCAGAGAAGTGTGTGCCATTTAAAAAGCACCGAGTTTATTACAGTCAAGGCTGTTACAGAATGCCCAGATGGTCATTGCAGAGAAGTGTGTGCCATTTAAAAAGCACAGAGTTTATTACAGTCGAGGCTGTTACAGAATGCCCAGATGGTCATTGCAAAGAAGTGTGTGCCATTTACGGTGCTGATTTAAGATGTTTTTTGCCCGTTGTAAACCTTCCAAAAAAACAAGAGGAAATCTAGTTATTCAATTACAGGGTAATTTCTTATGGCTGTAAATTATAGTGTCCATTATTTGATGGGTTTTTCTTCAAATAAGGCTTGCTTCAGAACAGCGTTAGCTTCAGACCACCCACGGTCCAGATTGTTATAAATGTAAAGTTCCTGCTCTGCCTTCTGAATGGTAATAGAGTTTATCAAAAGGGCTTTGTTTTTTGTTTCCATGGAGATGCACTTATTCCTGAACTACCACAGCTCACAGCTCACAGAATTCAGAATTTTGTTTTTATGTAGAATTCATGTTGCTGTGACAAACACTCATATGGATTGGATAAATGTACGTTTAATTCTGGCAAAGGAAAAGTTTTTATTTTTTTGTTAAAGGAAGAATGCGGGAAATCAGAAAGGTTTCAGAGAGAAACTTGTGAGTGCAGAAACTTATTAAGCTTCATTAGACAAGCAGGGAATCACAGCCCAGAGATATTAATGATTATGAATGTGTTTATATACATTTATTTATTCATATTCATGCATACAGTTTGCTGAGTCTGCTTGTGGAGAGGTCACCGTGATGCTGAACGGGTCAGTGGACACGCCTTTTAGGCCCAACAGGTAAGGGTGACATCACCTGTGCTGGAACATTCCACTGCAGGGCAGGACTCTTTGATTATTACTAGCACTGACACACCCTGAGGGAATTACTTTAATGCCAGAGCGCGCAATAAATTAATTTGAGAGCAGAATTCCCCCTGTTCGCTTTCGGATTTGCTCTTCTAGCACTCAAAACTCCGCACGCTCAGATTTGCCCTGCTCGCTTACGGATTGTTTATGCTCGCACTCAAAACTACATCCTCTCGTTTACGGATTTTTTCCAGCTGAAACATTACTGCCAAAACTCCAGCCAATAAGAATTAGCCAGAAATGCACTTGCCCAAGTCTAACTGGCCATCTTGTTGAACCAATCGTATCTTTATTGATTCTTAGTAAGAAGTTAGAACTAGCTGGGCAAAATGTACGGAGAGTAGTTAATGTTAGAAAGCTTGTTACGACGGCACCATGGGTCCGCATAACCGACCCTCAGAACCTCAGGTTAATTCATTTCTCAATTTCTCTACCGATATGATGTCTAAATATGATGTAATTTTCTTTGAAAAAATAGGTGGGAGATGGAAGTTTGAGGGGGAACGCAGTTTTGAGTGTGAGCACAAATATTTTTGTGCACAAGCAGGGTGTGCGGACCAAGGAATCTAAGCGCGCGGATCAAATTTTGAGTGCAAGAAGAGCAAATCCATAAGCGAGCAGGGGGAATTCTGCTCTCAAATTAATTTATTGCGCGCTCTCTGACTCTTACCGTTAAATTAATGCCATGCACCCTCAGAGAACCGGTCACAACCAGCCACAACCAGCCAGAACCCGATTAGAACAGGCAGTTGTATATGTGTGGCTTATGCCCAGGGATGATGAGGATGATGAGGATTCTGATGAAGAAGTGTTTCCCTCGATCTCCCCCACCCAGCATATTCGCCAGCATTGAAGTCAAGAAGTTTAGCTCCCCTAAAATGAGGGCCTTGAACGTCATCCTGGTGACCAGAGGAAATGACACGTAAGCTCCGCCCCCCCACTTCCTGGTGCAGCTCTGTAAGTGGTCCTGTGTGTGTGCCTGACTGTGCCCTCATGTGTCCGTATCGCAACTGGGACACGCCTGGAATTCAGGATCTTCTGCATTAGAAAGGCCTTATTGTCTCTGCTCCAGTTTCTGTTGTTTGCACGAGGCTTTCTATGCTGAGCTGTTTCCTGACTGAAGGGCAATGCAGTCACCGTAGATGCAGGGAGAATGTTTGTATCTCTTTGCAAGTATACCACTTACATTTCAGAGCTTAGTAATACACACACACAGCCTTACATTTCAACGAATTATAAAATGATTTAGTTTTTAAAAAGTAAACATTATAATTATTCTTATTTTAATGTTGATTTAAAAAAATAAATATATTTTATCATTTAAAAATGAATCATCATGTTGTTTTTCACTTCTGTATATGGCTGTGAACTGCATATTTTAATTGAGGCTATAGGGGCAACATTAGCAACTCTGCCTTTTAGATCAAGATGCTAATTAATATACTGTATTTCTCTTTTTAAAAAATACTTTTCCTCCTGTTACCATACAATTTGGAATACCCAGTAACATATCATTTCTACATTTCTATAATAGCACTGACATTCTACATTCTAAAACCTATTCAACGACATTATAAATTCTACACGTGAGACTTTTAAAAGGGTTGAAAGAGTTCACCAGCTAAGTCCATGTCCTGTGATGTTTTGTTTAAATTGTCAGCCTTGATTTTATTCCCCAAAGGTCAAACTGTGAAAACGACTCTCTACAAAATCTGCAAGATGTTCTTGACCCCACCCTGAAGTACAGCTGCAAAGTAGTGCAAAGGTAAGGTGACCAATCACCTTCCTGCTTAGCCACACTGTGACCAATCACCTTCCTGCTTAGCCACACTGTGACCAATCACCTTCCTGCTTAGCCACACTGTGACCAATCACCTTCCTGCTTAGCCACACTGTGACCAATCAACAGTGTTGTAGGTCTCGAGACCACTTTTTCCAGGTCTCGGTCTTGGTCTCGGTCTTGGCTCTCTACGGTCTCGGTCTTGTCTCGGTCTCGGAGGTTTGCGGTCTCGAATATGCCGGTCTAAAAAATATATATGATATCTTGGTGTAAATTGAGACAAAATGTGCTGACGTTTGTCATTTAAAATACGCAGTTGAAACTGTTTTTCATGGGTGCTGACATATCGCGTTATCAAGTAAATGCGCAATGCAGCAAGCAATGAACTTATATACCTTATATACCCGCAACTGCCTCCCATAAAACACGTCGCACGCAGCTCACAGCATTATTTCGGCGTTCAAATTCCGTTGATCGCGTAGGGATTATTGTGAGTCTTTTATATTTCAGTACAATAGTACAAGTTCGTACACCCCTACGATTTGTGTATACGCGTGCGTGTGTGTGCACACCACGTAACTCTATGGTGCACACGTCACTCGCAAGAAAAGCGTCCAATCCCAAACACGTGAATACAATACAGTACCTGGCCGAGATAGCGTGCATGTAACTTATAGGTACGTTTTGCAGATCCCGCACAACTTACCACTACGTTTCTGTCACGTCAGCGTTCGAACTTTGAAGAATTCTGTGCTGGGTACGACGGGTATCTTGGAATTTTCACATCTATTCTAAGAAATTCCTGCTGAAATTAACATGTCCAGCAGATCTGCTGTTATCAAATTTGGTTACAGAGATTTGCTTATGTTTTTGAAATGTAATGAACATGTCCTAAACTGAATATTAATAACACACCAAAGGAAACTTTTTTATTGTTCTGTTTAACTGGCTGTTTCATTAAAATAAAACATTGTCCACATGGGCTATACAAAATTAAATCTGCAAAAGTCTTAGGAGTATGACAAGTTAACATTGTTTTGTTTTTTTCTTCAAATAACTGAACAATGTGCCTTTATCTTTAGGCTTAAAATAAGATCCTTTGCATTTTCACTTAAATAATGTACTTATAAATGTTATTACATTACATACATAGGAGTGGTAATTTTGTGGATAAGACACTGGATACCCTTTGTTGTACTTGTGATTTAAAAGTTAGTACATCACATCTTGATTTGTAATAAGATATTTATGAAAGCGGGCATAATACCTTTTAAAATATTTTTTTCCCCCAGAATAATTCTTAATTTCTGTTGAGCATATTTCATCTGTCTTCACAAGTAATTGAATGCATGGTTGTTTTACAGTTGCATAGTACACGTTGCTACAAAAGAAAGATATGTTGCATATGCATACACATTACATTTACTTTGGTGCAGTTTGAGTAATGTTGCTATCAGTTCATACGAAATAGTGTTGAATATTCATCATGAACTTATTTTTCCTCATTTGAAATTGGATTTATTTTATGGAGTGAAACTTAAGGTTGGATAATATATTATGAAGCAGTGTGCAATAAGCCAATAAATGTTTATTACCATTGCATTTCGATATTGGTCACTTTTGTTTATTTGTGCCATATTAGACGTATATTAAATGTAAGTGCACACGGTCTCGAGGTCTCGTCTTGGTCTCGGACCATTCAGGTCTCGGTCTTGGTCTCGGACCATGGGTCTTGGTCTCGGTCTTGGTCTCGGACCATGAGACTCGGTCTTGGTCTTGGTCTTGGTCTCGGGCATGGTGGTCTCGACTACAACACTGCCAATCAAACACCTTCCTGTTTAGCCACACTGTGACCAATCAAACACCTTCCTGCTTAGCCACACTGTGACCAATCAAACACCTTCCTGCTTAGCCACACTGTGACCAATCAAACACCTTCCTGCTTAGCCACACTGTGACCAATCAAACACCTTCCTGCTTAGCCACACTGTGACCAATCAAACACCTTCCTGCTTAGCCACACTGTGACCAATCAAACACCTTCCTGTTTAGCCACACTGTGACCAATCAAACACCTTCCTGCTTAGCCATACTGTGGCCAATCAAATGCATTACTGCAAGTGGTACTGTAGCCAATCAAACACCTTTCTGCAAGTGGTACTGTAGCCAATCAAATGCCTTTCTGCAAGTGGTACTGTAGCCAATCAAATGCCTTTCTGCAAGTGGTACAGTAGCCAATCAAACACCTTTTTGCAAGTGGTACTGTAGCCAATCAAATGCCTTTCTGCAAGTGGTACTGTAGCCAATCAAAGCCCTTTCTGCATAGAAAGTCCTGCTTCACAGCGGTGCTGCATCACACAGCCCCCAATCGCAGTTCTCATTCTGCCTTTTCTCTTCCCCCTGAACCAGGTCAAAAATCATGGACTGCATCTCTGACCCAGACAGGCCCTGCGGTGACTGCTGGTGACGTAGACCAATGAGGGACGTGAGAGGCGGGGCCTCCCAGCGGCTTGTCCAATCAGAATGTCTAATTGAGGACAGTAGCTGTGAGCCATTAGCCGTGGGTCAGAGGTCAGAGGTCAGCTTGTGGTTGCTGTACACAGAGCAACTAATAGAGTAGTAACAGTTACTAGAAATAATTTCAATTTGAGAGATCGAATGAGAGAACTATAACCCAAAGGTCAAAGGTTACTGATGATGTACCAGAAAGAGCTGATGCTGTATGTTGAACAAGCCTTTTTTTTAAAGATGAAACTAATTTTTTTATATACTGTTGAATGTATATGTTTGGAAAAAAATAAAAATGATAAAGAAACGATAGATTATTTTTGTGTAATGGAATATCTCACTTCAGTCTGAACTTTTTCAGAACCTTTTGAAACACAGACTGCACACTACTCTCTCCACCCTGAGCTCACTGGAGATCTCACACACCTGGGGCCACATGTATAAAACTCTGAGTAAAAGAATGCGTAAAAGAATGTTCAGGGAGAAAGTAAGAAATCTGCTTATGTAAAGTTTAATATTTTTTCTCTCTGCCTTTCTATCACGGTGTCGCCATATCACACTGACTCGAAGCATTGCTTACGTATAGTGTCCAGCGTATGCAAAGGTATGTATGGCCCCTGGGCTATACAGTGCTGTTTATACATGTGGCCCCTGGGCTATACAGTGCTGTTTATACATGTGGCCCCTGGGCTATACAGTGCTGTTTATACATGTGGCCCCTGGGCTATACAGTGCTGTTTATACATGTGGCCCCTGGGCTATACATTGCTGTTTATACATGTGGCCCCTGGGCTATACAGTGCTGTTTATACATGTGGCCCCTGGGTTATACAGTGCTGTTTATACATGTGGCCCCTGGGCTATACAGTGCTGTTTATACATGTGGCCCCTGGGCTATACTGTGCTGTTTATACATGTGGCCCCTGGGCTATACAGTGCTGTTTATACATGTGGCCCCTGGGCTATACAGTGCTGTTTATACATGTGGCCCCTGGGCTATACAGTGCTGTTTATACATGTGGCCCCTGGGCTATACAGTGCTGTTTATACATGTGGCCCCTGGGCTATACTGTGCTGTTTATACATGTGGCCCCTGGGCTATACAGTGCTGATTATACATGTGGCCCCTGGGCTATACAGTGCTGTTTATACATGTGGCCCCTGGGCTGTACAGTGCTGTTTATACATGTGGCCCCTGGGCTATACAGTGCTGTTTATACATGTGGCCCCTGGGCTATACAGTGCTGTTTATACATGTGGCCCCTGGGCTATACAGTGCTGTTTATACATGTGGCCCCTGGGCTATACAGTGCTGTTTATACATGTGGCCCCTGGGCTATACAGTGCTGTTTATACATGTGGCCCCTGGGCTATACAGTGCTGTTTATACATGTGGCCCCTGGGCTATACAGTGCTGTTTATACATGTGGCCCCTGGGCTATACAGTGCTGTTTATACATGTGGCCCCTGGGCTATACAGTGCTGTTTATACATGTGGCCCCTGGGCTATACAGTGCTGTTTATACATGTGGCCCCTGGGCTATTGTAGTTCCCTTCTCACCCGTCTCCCTGCTTGTGCCACTAAACACCTGCAGCTAATACAGAACACAGACGTATGACTTGTGTACGGTCTTTCCAAGTGTGCTCATATCACACCCCTCCTCATCTCACTTCACTGCCTGTTACAGCTCACATCAGGTTTTTATTATTATTAATAATAATAAATAATAAGGTTTTTATTATTAACCTTTATTTATACAGAGTAGGTTGACACACTGAGCACACATGGTCTTTTTACAGCAAAACCCCCCCTCCCCGAAGTAGTCTAACTTGCATGTGGGAGGAAACCCACGTGGACACGGGGAAAACATGCAAACTACACACGGAAAGGCCCTGGCCTGGATTCAAACTCGGGACCTTCTTGCCGGGACCTTCGACAGTGCTATTCATTGCACCACCATTCCGCCCAAGCAGGTTTAAACCATGGTACAGGCCTACAGGGCGATGAATGGAACACACCTGTACTAATATAAGTTATGGTTTCCGTGGTGGTTCTGTGATTTAAGGTGACATTTTTATAGTTTTATGTTTCTGTTCTTAAGGTGTGTTATCTATCTAGTCTGTGTGTATTTATAATGTGTACTTTGGCTTTTTGGTTACACATGCACCAGTGCGTTCGTGATGTTGACTCTTTCCTTGCTGGTTTGGGAACATCGTTAGCCGGGTCTGACACAGCTCATATTAATCAGGTGACTGTATTTATGAACGTCGTTAGCCGGGTCTGACACTGCTCATATTAATCAGGTGACTGTATTTATGAACATCGTTAGCCAGGTCTGACACTGCTCATATTAATCAGGTGACTGTATTTATGAACATCGTTAGCCGGGTCTGACACTGCTCATATTAATCAGGTGACTGTATTTATGAACGTCGTTAGCCAGGTCTGACACAGCTCATATTAATCAGGTGACTGTATTTATGAACATCGTTAGCCGGGTCTGACACTGCTCATATTAATCAGGGGACTGTATTTATGAACATCGTTAGCCAGGTCTGACACTGCTCATATTAATCAGGTGACTGTATTTATGAACATCGTTAGCCGGGTCTGACACTGCTCATATTAATCAGGTGACTGTATTTATGAACGTCGTTAGCCGGGTCTGACACTGCTCATATTAATCAGGTGACTGTATTTATGAACGTCGTTAGCCGGGTCTGACACTGCTCATATTAATCAGGTGACTGTATTTATGAACGTCGTTAGCCGGGTCTGACACTGCTCATATTAATCAGGTGACTGTATTTATGAACGTCGTTAGCCGGGTCTGACACTGCTCATATTAATCAGGTGACTGTATTTATGAACGTCGTTAGCCGGGTCTGACACTGCTCATATTAATCAGGTGACTGTATTTATGAACATCGTTAGCCAGGTCTGACACTGCTCATATTAATCAGGTGACTGTATTTATGAACATCGTTAGCCGGGTCTGACACTGCTCATATTAATCAGGTGACTGTATTTATGAACGTCGTTAGCCGGGTCTGACACTGCTCATATTAATCAGGTGACTGTATTTATGAACGTCGTTAGCCGGGTCTGACACTGCTCATATTAATCAGGTGACTGTATTTATGAACGTCGTTAGCCGGGTCTGACACTGCTCATATTAATCAGGTGACTGTATTTATGAACGTCGTTAGCCGGGTCTGACACTGCTCATATTAATCAGGTGACTGTATTTATGAACGTCGTTAGCCGGGTCTGACACTGCTCATATTAATCAGGTGACTGTATTTATGAACGTCGTTAGCCGGGTCTGACACTGCTCATATTAATCAGGTGACTGTATTTATGAACGTCGTTAGCCGGGTCTGACACTGCTCATATTAATCAGGTGACTGTATTTATGAACATCGTTAGCCAGGTCTGACACTGCTCATATTAATCAGGTGACTGTATTTATGAACATCGTTAGCCGGGTCTGACACTGCTCATATTAATCAGGTGACTGTATTTATGAACGTCGTTAGCCGGGTCTGACACTGCTCATATTAATCAGGTGACTGTATTTATGAACGTCGTTAGCCGGGTCTGACACTGCTCATATTAATCAGGTGACTGTATTTATGAACGTCGTTAGCCGGGTCTGACACTGCTCATATTAATCAGGTGACTGTATTTATGAACGTCGTTAGCCAGGTCTGACACTGCTCATATTAATCAGGTGACTGTATTTATGTTTCTCCTGCTAGATTAATGTGATGTGAACAGATCAAGCGTATTTCTAATTCCATGTGTACTTAAAACAGCAATATGCTCAGTACGCTGCATATTTATCCAGCTGCCCACCCATAGCCCAGCCAGGCACACCATCAAAACGCAGTCTCACATTGGTCCACTAGGCGGCGCCAAAAGTCAAACAAGAATTAAAGGAAACATTTTCGTATGTTCCCACTATTGCACTTAACCACGGGGGCCAGCTTCTTTTTTCAAACTTATGCAATTGGGCAAATAATTTCCTATGCAGTATACATAAAGTAATGTTTAAATAAGGTGTAATGTCTCATTGCATATTATTGTGTTGGTATTTATGCTCTCACTAGGGTAGACATGACTTAAAATAGTCTAAAAGAGTCTGTAATCTTTCAAAATTGATGAGACTGTGCCAGTGTGTATGTCCCCATGTATGTATGTAGTGTGTGTATGCCCCCATGTGTGTATATAGTGTGTGTATACCCCTGTGTGTATATAGTGTGTGTATGCCCCTATGTGTGTATATAGTGTGTGTATGCCCCTATGTGTGTATATAGTGTGTATGCCCCTATGTGTGTATATAGTGTGTGTATGCCCCCATGTGTGTATACCCCTGTGTGTATTCCCCTGTGTGTATATAGTGTGTGTATACCCCTGTGTGTATATAGTGTGTGTATGCCCCTATGTGTGTATACCCCTGTGTGTATATAGTGTGTGTATGCCCCTATGTGTGTATATGGTGTGTGTATATAGTGTGTGTATGCCCCAGTGTGTGTATATAGTGTGTGTATGCCCCAGTGTGTGTATATAGTGTGTGTATGCCCCAGTGTGTGTATATAGTGTGTGTATGCCCCTATGTGTGTATATAGTGTGTGTATGCCCCAGTGTGTGTATATAGTGTGTGTATACCCCTGTGTGTATATGCCCCTATGTGTGTATATAGTGTGTGTGTATGGTGTGTGTATATAGTGTGTGTATGCCCCAGTGTGTGTATATGTGTGTGTGTATGATGTGTGTGTATATAGTGTGTGTATGCCCCAGTGTGTGTATATGGTGTGTGTATATATAGTGTGTGTATGCCCCAGTGTGTGTATATGGTGTGTGTATATAGTGTGTATATATAGTGTGTGTATATGGTGTGTGTATGCCCCAGTGTGTGTATATGGTGTGTGTATGCCCCAGTGTGTGTATATGGTGTGTGTATGCCCCAGTGTGTGTATATGGTGTGTGTATGCCCCAGTGTGTGTACATAGTGTGTGTATGCCCCAGTGTGTGTATATAGTGTGTGTATGCCCCAGTGTGTGTATATGGTGTGTGTATGCCCCAGTGTGTGTATATGGTGTGTGTATGCCCCAGTGTGTGTATATGGTGTGTGTATGCCCCAGTGTGTGTATATAGTGTGTGTATATAGTGTGTATATATAGTGTGTGTATATGGTGTGTGTATGCCCCAGTGTGTGTATATGGTGTGTGTATGCCCCAGTGTGTGTATATGGTGTGTGTATGCCCCAGTGTGTGTATATAGTGTGTGTATGCCCCAGTGTGTGTATATAGTGTGTGTATGCCCCAGTGTGTGTATATAGTGTGTGTATATAGTGTGTGTATATAGTGTGTGTATATAGTGTGTGTATGCCCCAGTGTGTGTATATAGTGTGTGTATACCCCAGTGTGTGTATGCCCCAGTGTGTGTATATAGTGTGTGTATGCCCCAGTGTGTGTATATAGTGTGTGTATGCCCCAGTGTGTGTATGCCCCAGTGTGTGTATATGGTGTGTGTATATAGTGTGTGTATGCCCCAGTGTGTGTATATGGTGTGTATATGCCCCAGTGTGTGTATATGCCCCAGTGTGTGTATATGGTGTGTGTATATGCCCCAGTGTGTGTATATGGTGTGTGTATGCCCCAGTGTGTGTATATGGTGTGTGTATATAGTGTGTGTATGCCCCAGTGTGTGTATATGGTGTGTGTATATAGTGTGTGTATGCCCCAGTGTGTGTATATGGTGTGTGTATGCCCCAGTGTGTGTATATGGTGTGTGTATATGGTGTGTATATGCCCCAGTGTGTGTATATAGTGTGTGTATGCCCCAGTGTGTGTATATAGTGTGTGTATGCCCCAGTGTGTGTATATGGTGTGTGTATATAGTGTGTGTATGCCCCAGTGTGTGTATATAGTGTGTGTATGCCCCAGTGTGTGTATATAGTGTGTGTATGCCCCAGTGTGTGTATATGGTGTGTGTATATCGTGTGTGTATATAGTGTGTGTATATAGTGTGTGTATATGGTGTGTGTATGCCCCAGTGTGTGTATATGGTGTGTGTATGCCCCAGTGTGTGTATATGGTGTGTGTATGCCCCAGTGTGTGTATATGGTGTGTGTATGCCCCAGTGTGTGTACATAGTGTGTGTATGCCCCAGTGTGTGTATATGGTGTGTGTATGCCCCAGTGTGTGTACATAGTGTGTGTATGCCCCAGTGTGTGTATATGGTGTGTGTATATAGTGTGTATATATAGTGTGTGTATATGGTGTGTGTATGCCCCAGTGTGTGTATATGGTGTGTGTATGCCCCAGTGTGTGTATATGGTGTGTGTATGCCCCAGTGTGTGTACATAGTGTGTGTATGCCCCAGTGTGTGTATATAGTGTGTGTATGCCCCAGTGTGTGTATATGGTGTGTGTATGCCCCAGTGTGTGTATATGGTGTGTGTATGCCCCAGTGTGTGTATATGGTGTGTGTATGCCCCAGTGTGTGTATATAGTGTGTGTATGCCCCAGTGTGTGTATATAGTGTGTGTATGCCCCAGTGTGTGTATATAGTGTGTGTATGCCCCAGTGTGTGTATATAGTGTGTGTATGCCCCAGTGTGTGTATATAGTGTGTGTATGCCCCAGTGTGTGTATATAGTGTGTGTATGCCCCAGTGTGTGTATATGGTGTGTGTATGCCCCAGTGTGTGTATATGGTGTGTGTAGCCAATCAGATATAGGGGTGATGAGGTGGACAGATATAGAGGCCAGTTTAGTGGGACTTTGACCAGGACTCAAGGTTAACCCCTATTTATTTTAAAAAAATGTGTTGTGGGACCTTTAATCAGCGCAGGTGAGCTAGAACCTCAGGTTAACCTCTGACCTGAAGGACATCTTCTCCTGCAGAACAATCCCTCATCGCCCAAAAACACCTCTTCCTCTCCACCTCTTTTCCCTGGAGGTCTTTTCAGGTGAGACATTAATCTGAGGTTCTTCCAGGTGAAAAAATATTATACTTGAAATATGCTTTTTAAGAGTGTACTTATGTACTTTGTGCTAAATTGGCAGCTCTTTAAGTGTACTAAATGCACTAAAGTTAATTCATACTTAATTGTACTTAAAGTGCACTGTGTGTGTTAAAATGGGTCTATTTTTAGTATACTAAGTATATTTAAGTGCACTAACAAAAAGTATGATTTGTTGGTATCTTAAATACACCTGCAGTACAATTTCATTATGTCACAAGTGTGTTGTGACTCTTGCTACCAATCCGGTTGAACAAACTCTTGGATCTTGCATCCTTGAATTTGCCAGAAACAAAATGTTAGTACATTCTTCCAATTACACCAGCTAGAACGCACTTGATAGTATGCAAGAGCGCAAGTAAGCTTCAATTTTGGAACACACTTGATGACGTAGTCAGCAGAATAGCCTACCTTTGACCTTGCACAGGAAAAACAATAGAATCACCTCCACAAATTACCTGACTCAATAACCTAGCTATGGTACAGTTAGCACCATTGGCATAAGCATTTGAAATTAAGTACAAATATTATGCTGCATGGTATTATTTACAATAAATATTCTTTAGCCAAATTTTGCGTTTTCATTGTTTAAGACATTACTGCCATGGTGAAGCTAGCTACTTAGTATGTGAACCATATGAGGCAATCGTTTTATCTCAGTTACGGACAGCCCGACCTAAGCAGTGGCGGAATCAGGCCAGATCATCTTATACAGTAAAACAAAATAGCAAGATGCCTTAAATATAATGCAGACATATTATAGGCTACGTATACTGCTTAGACCCTGCTGTCAGTAACTGTCACAAGCTCAGCTTTGATTAACGGTAAAATGAATGCTTATTTAACTGTGTAATTTACTCGTCAAGCTACGCGACATGCTATGAACGGATTGTGCTTATCTTTTGCATAATTTCTCCAATTAGATTTAAAACGATAGGCTAATACTGTGGCTTGTGGTACGAGCATACTCAGCACAGCTATATGAATTAAATTACATTTTATTTGTATAGCGCTTTTTACAGAGAACTGTCACAAAGACGCTGCACAATTGTAGACTAATTGTTCTTATTGATTGAGGTGGACCATAAAATAAAGAGGTAAAAAGCAGGCAGAGGGTGGGATATTCAAGTGTCACGATTCGAAGCGACAGCGTAGTATGATATTAAATAATAGCATATTATTAAGAGACGTGATTAAGACACCGTAGGCTACTTTAGGCTAATTTGGTTGAGTGTCATACCTTGCACTTCGCTTCGTGACACTTGAAAGATATCCCACCCTCTGCCTGCCAGTGAAAAAGATGTGTTCAACATCATTACTCTTTACATTATGGTCGACCACAATCAATAGAAGAATCTACAATTCATGGTTCATAGCTCGTACCACAATCCACAGTATTATAGTTTACATTTTAACTGGAGAAATTAAGCAAAAGAAAGACGCAGGGGAGTCAAAAAACTATGGAGGTAGATTTCTATCCAAAATAAACAAGCACAAAAGTATAATCCACAATTGTATTTACCATCCACACACACCTCTCAATTTGTGTTCGTAGATATAAGCCACAATTGTATTTACCATCCACACACACACACCTCTCAATTTGTGTTTCGTAAAAATAATCCACAAGTATGTGTTTTCCATCCACACACAAACACCTCTAAACTTGTGTTTCGTAAATCATCATTTGGATGAATGCAAAAATTATATTCACAAATGCAAATAACATTTACAGATATGTTTCCGATGTTCACATGTACAAATCAAAAGCCTGGCTTGCGAACTGGCGAATCTACATTTGCCGATCGAAGGACACGCTTGATTGGATTTACTGACAGAATTTTGAGACAAATATTCCGCTGTTTTTCACCGTGTCGATTCACGCGCTTAACTTGCGATTCGTAAAATAAACTTCTTCTTCTTTGGTGCTACATAACACGGCGGTTTATGTGTCGGCTCATCAGCGCCACTTTTAGAACAAGTGGCCAAAATTGCACATTATCTTTAAGAAGTGGATTCATGGTAAATTTAATTAAAACAACCGAGTTTTGAGTTTATTTAGGTTGTAAAGTTATCCCCACGCTAATCTTGCGATGGCAAATTTTTTAAACGGTGATATCAAAAGACTCTTGATATCTGATTTTCAGGCATTCTTATGAGCGATACTATAACCCCTCTGAATTTGAATGGATCTCTATGGGAATTGGAAAGTGGGACTAGATTAAGCTGTAAATTACACAGGAATAGTATGGAACCCATGTTTGGCTAAATGGCTGTAAGTCATCAAGGGTCTGACGTATCAAACAGGCTTCAAACCATCACTGCTGCCTGATATGCAGAAGATATGGATGGATCACTTCAAGGGTTATTTCTCCTGATTTATTTTCCCATAGAGTTCAATAGGAATGGAATCTCCGCAAGGAGTATATGTTTTGCAGGAAACAACTAAGGTGAAGGACTGGAAGCGTGGTTGGCAAACTAAACAGGGCTGGAGCAGACAAAACGGGAGGCAGGCGAGGAACAGAAAACAAACAGGTTAGGCAGGTAAACAGTAAATAACAAACTGGCCGGGAAAATCACAATATAGCAGGGAACAGGTGAGAATGCTGACTGGTTGAATGCGGGGCGTGCGGAATGTGTGCGAGGAGGGAACGTGATAGGCTAGTCAATGAGGGGAGAAATCAAAGAACCAAAATGGGGAACCATGCCCAGCCTGCAACAAACACGGAACTAGACAGGCCGGGAGAACTGAAAAACACGACCTGAGACATGAGGAACGGGGAAACTAAAGAAACGAAAGGGAGGAGGACTGGAGGGAAATGGCGGATGTTACATTACAGCTATTTAGCAAACCTTTTAATAAAGTGAAATAAAAGTACACTTTAATAAAGCTTACTAATAGTGTGCTATTTATGACTTGAAAATAGTACACTTTTTATAGATACAATAATTGACCACTATAAGTATTTCCAATGTAGTACACTTTTATAAAGTACACTAAAATGCAGCTTATAATACACCTACAACAAATATGTTCAACAAATATGTATAACATATACCTAAAAAAAAGGTATACCTAAATACCACTGCAAGTGTTGCAGAATTAGTACACTTATTTTATTAAAGTACACATAAAATATACTTCAAATTAAGTACAAAAAGAAAAAGCATTGTAATAACTTTTGTATACTTAAATTATATATTTATAACACTAAATTATACTACTTTTTCACCTGGGCTAGCTTACCTGTGCTTTTCAAAAATCCTATGGCACCTTAAAAAAAGGTTAAGCCAGGTCACATGGTGAAATTCCCACTAAACTGGCTCCACAACTGTCCAACCCTGCTTAGCTTCAGTACTAATCACACCCAGCCCTGCTTAGCGTCAGTACTAATCACACCCAACCCTGCTTAGCTGCAGTACTAATCACACCCAGCCCTGCTTAGCTTCAGTACTAATCACATCCAGCCCTGCTTAGCTTCAGTACTAATCACACCCAGCCCTACTTAGCTTCAGGACTAATCACACCCAGCCCTGCTTAGCTTCAGTACTAATCACACCCAGCCCTACTTAGCTTCAGGATGAATCACATCCAGCCCTGCTTAGCTTCAGTACTAATCACACCCAGCCCTGCTTAGCTTCAGTACTAAGCACACTTAGCCCCGCTTAGCTTCAGTACTAATCACATCCAGCCCTGCTTAGCTTCAGTACTAAGCACACTTAGCCCTACTTAGCTTCAGGACTAATCACACCCAGCCCTGCTTAGCTTCAGTACTAATCACACCCAGCCCTACTTAGCTTCAGGATGAATCACATCCAGCCCTGCTTAGCTTCAGTACTAATCACACCCAGCCCTGCTTAGCTTCAGTACTAATCACACCCAGCCCTGCTTAGCTTCAGTATTAAGCACACCCAGCCTTGCTTAGCTTCAGTACTAATTAGCTTCAGTACTAATCACACCCACCCTGTTTAGCTTCAGTACTAACCACGCCAGTCCTGCTTAGCTTCAGTACTAACCAAGCTCATTCATAATAGCTTCAGTACTAATCACACCCAGCCCAGCATAGATTAAATACTAACCAGGCTCAGCCCAGCATAGATTCAGTACTAACCAGTCTCAGCCCAGCATAGATTCAGTACTAACCAGGCTCAGCCCAGCATAGATTCAGTACTAACCAGGCTCAGCTCAGCATAGATTCAGTACTAACCAGGCTCAGCCCAGCATAGATTTTGTACTCACCAGGCTCAGCCCAGCATAGATTCAGTACTAACCAGGCTCAGCCCAGCATAGATTCAGTACTAACCAGGCTCAGCCCAGCATAGATTCAGTACTAACCAGGCTCAGCCCAGCATAGATTCAGTACTAACCAGGCTCAGCCCAGCATAGATTCAATACTAACCAGGCTCAGCCCAGCATAGATTTTGTACTCACCAGGCTCAGCCCAGCATAGATTCAGTACTATTCAAGCCTGGCCTGGCTTCTACAGTTTGCACATGGGAAGGGTACACTGTGTTATAGCTATTTAACTGCAGTAGTTTTGCATGTGAATGGTATAGTATGGTATAGCTGCTTAGCTGCAGCAGTTTGGCAGCTGAAGGGTATAGTACACTATGGTGTAGCTGCTGTTGTGTCATCATAGACATGATGTGTCAGCGTTACTGTAAACAAATCTTTTAGAGAGCTTGGTTTAGTACAGGGGAGAAACATGAAGCCAAAAAGCTCATCTTCCACCCCCACAAACTCATAAACCATCTACCCCTTCCCTTTGAGTTTGAGTTCAATACCAAACTCACCTTCTTCACCCCAACTTAGAAATTACAACCCCCCACCCCACACAAACAAAGGACACACCCACACACTGACTCCAAAAAAAAACCCTTTGCCCGTTTCCTGAAACATCGGGCTCTGAGTCAGTATTTTACGAGAGGACTAGAGAGGGGGAAGGAAACAGTCACACCCCTGACAGCATTTACGGGATTCTAATAATCACAAATGCTTTTCGCCATTTTTAGTAGTTTAGAAAATCAGGTTTTGTACTCTACTGTCTTTCCCCATGCAGTCACAACTAAAAGGTGTAAGGGTAAATATGATTTCATAACGGTAATTTGCGCTTTTTATGTGTCCAGTCTCGCGTAGCTTACGATGGCCGTTCCAAATGAACTGAACCACATTTAGCTGAATCTTGCACAACGCATAGGATACATAAGGAAAACTTCGAGACTAATTATTTTACTTACGACCATGGTTTATTTTTTTCTCACTTATCATAAATCACACGAAGCACGGCGAACTGTCATTTCAGTAAACGGGCGTGATTATTGCCATTGAGTGCTGGAGGTGCGAAATTCTCAAGCACTGACATTTGTTCAATCACAAACAAAAGGCCTGTTTCCTACCCTCATCGTTTCGTGGGCGGACTAGCGAGTCTCCGCGACGACCCGCGCGGCCAAAGGAAATCCTACGCTGCGATGCACGAGTCATCTCGGTGCGTGAGCGTAGATGGGGTTTCATCGACCTATTAGCCTACGCGTCGGAAAGGGATTTCCCTCATAAAATTGACTTAAATAGACACCCGGCTATGCTCGAGGGGTCGTCTTCTGAGAATACATTTTATCGGGCAGTGTTCAATAATGGGGACATTAAGACAGACGGTGAGTTGCAAATTAACGTTTTAATATTAAAATTGCACATATCCGATCTTTTAAGGACCGCGGAGTAGGCTATTAGACGGGCTATATTATTATATTACTCTGCCTCATCATCATAATCATCATCAAAGTCCTTTTAGTAGCATTGCTTTTTATAGTGATTATGCCATAATGTATACATCATGATAATAGGTGCAATTCATAATAATAATAATAATACATTCATTCTTTTTGTAGCATTATATAATGTATTTGTTTCAGCGTTTGGTAAGAGTAGGCTACCAAAAACTATCTCGCCTACATATTATTTTGCTGATGTCATATGTCATAACGGTCATCTAGTGAACACTAAATTATGTAGTGAATTATACTATGGCGAATTATTGTCAGCACTGCAAGATGCACCATCTTTTCAAGTGGGACTTTTAAGCGAGAGCAGGGAATACATTGCCACATTTGTGTGTATGTATGTGTGTGTGTGTGTGTGTATGTATGTGTGTGTGTGTATGTGTGTATGTATGTGTGTGTGTATGTGTGTGTGTGTATGTGTGTGTGTGTATGTATGTATGTGTGTGTGTGTGTGCATGTGTGTGTTTGTGTATGTATGTTTGTGTTTGTATGTGTGTGTGTGTGTGGGGGGGTTGTACTGTGTGTATTTGTGCTGCTTTTCTGGTTCCATAAAGTATTCAGGGCCTTCACACTGAAGTTAAAATCAAAGACATTTGAACACTGTGCTGTGGGGCTAAGTACACTATAACGTGAAAGACCCCACTTCAGCTATTTAGTAAAAATTATTGCAATGGCTGACGTATTGCCAATAGTGCCATCAGCAAGACTTTCTTTTCAAGCAGTATTGCTTCAGATTAAGCAATCTATGGATAACTTGGAAAAAGAGGTGAAGAAAAAACATTGCGTACGCTAAAATTTTTTATTGTGATCTGGCACCATTCTGGATTTATCCCATGCTGTAGAACTCGGAACATATTTTTTTATAAACATACCTAATATTATAGAAAAATAAAAAAATGTCAGATCTCAAAATTAACACTACACTTTGAGTAATATCCGACATGTACGAAACGGCCGCAACTGAGTCATTGTATAGGCTATTTCTGATGTAAATCGAAAACGTCTTGTACATTTATTTTTTAAAAAAAACGATTGGTTCCTCCCAAACGCAACTTCCTGGCTGCCTTGTTCCGATAATAAAGGACATGTGTGGTTTCCAGCGTACACTTAGTGCTTGAGACACGTGCCGATTGTGACATTCGGGACTGACCCAGTTATTGAGCTGATGGACTATAAGTATCAGCCTATGGGTTTCCACACCGCACACACTGCGTGGGTTTCCGATCCGCGTAGCACGAGCCTACCATACGGGCTCTCTCGTCCCTTTCTCGTGCGAAGACTGGCGTCTCGGATGGAACTGAATGAGTCTGTGGAGGGGGTAGTCAGGATGTCAGTGGAATCCCCCAAAGTCACCCGGCAGGTAGGAGATCTCTCGGGCTGGAAACCTACCGTCTGAAACAAGCATTATTATGTGCCGCGTGCGCAGGTGAAACCGAGCACCGCCACAGATGTTGTGTGACAGCGCCATCTTCCGGTGGTAGTGGCACCTCGCGTCACTCATAAAACAGTCTATACTGGGTCCCTTTTCAAATAGTCAGCAACATCGACATGCAAACACATACAAACATAGATACTCTGCGGCCGTGTAGGACAGTCTTTGAGTTTATTTTTTTTTCTATAGGCTGCCTCGCGACAACTCCTTTTTTTACCAGAAAATTGAGCCCCACGTGAATGAAATGTGCGGAACATTTTTATAATGCAGCGGTAATACCATTCTTGAACACAGGTTGTGGAACCAAAGACCGTCAGTACGGGATCGGGCTCTGTCCCTGGGGACTACCAACACCGACTCACAGCGCTGGACAGGCAACGGAGGGAGGTACGTTTACGTGGCTTCGCTGCCCAGTACACATTTTTGCATTGAAAATTCGGTGAAAAGACTGTGTGACCGTCTAGCGTTCAGGTGAAAAATTTGGTTGAAAAGTTTGAGTTGTTTTGACCGACTATGTAGCCACGCTATATCCGGATAAAACCTGATCTAAATTGACACGTTTATGTCAATGAACCTGTCAAAAAGTCTCTCAACCTGAGATTTCCACCCCTCAAGACAGGGATCCTCAATCTTATCCAGAAAGGGCCGGTGTGGCTGCAGGCTTTTGTTCCAACCAAGCAGTTACACACCTGATTATACGGATCAATCACTAGAGACTTTGCTAAGGACCTTGATTAGTAGAATCAGGCGTGTTACTGCTTGGTTGGAACAAAAGCCTGCAGCCACATCGGCCCTTACTGGATAAGATTGAGGACCCCTGCCTCAAGAGATGTCGATTCCGGCTATTGCTCACTGGTTGTCCACGGCGTGCTGACATGACTTGGCTAACGGTGGTGAAACCCAGCAAACAGTGGATGTCCTAGGGACGTACCATTTTAGTCCTCTCAAAGTTATGATGGGATGTCCTAAAAACATTACTAGGACGTTATTAAAGTCCTAGGAAGGTCACTGTTTGGTTACAATATGACATTTAATTAGAATTTTTCTGGGAAGTTCAAGCAACGTCTCTATCCGGCTATGATATGACGTTGTGCTCATAACATTCATGGGACATTCGGGGACGTTCCTGCAACGTCTGTTACTGGTTACAATATAACGCCATGTAATGAATGTCTGGGAGACGTTACTAGAGCGTCCCAGGAAGGTTCTTTGTGACATCCACGTAACATTTAGAAAACCCTACAAAAAGACGTCAAGGCGATGTCCTGATGATATTTCGAGACGTTCAGGGGATGTCCCGGGGGCCTAATTTTGTTAGCTGGGAAGGAATTAAATTGTACAGTTTTATCCATTACAGACGGGTCATTCCATGTCACATGGACACCTATCATCTCAGATTGTTCTAAGTCAAGTCAAACTAATTGAGTCATCCACATTTTATTTTGGTATGGTAATATAATAATAATAATAATTATTATTATTATTGTTATTATTATTTTTACAAAATTTTTTATTTGCAGAATATTACATAATATCTTTGTACAAAACTGCTTCCTGATAATGATTAAGACATGCGGGATCCTATAAATGGTCAAACATCCAGCCACAGACCCCACAAACCCCATCCTAATCCCACCACAAAAAATGGTTGCCTATATAACATCAGTTTTCTACGTTTGATCAGAAGCATGGAGCTATGGCTTGGAGTACTATTCATTTTATCGATGGAGATGGTTATTTTCCCCTGTACAGAGAAATCAGTCATGGTGTGTGAAATGACTTGGAAATACCCTTTTCTGTTTTTTCCCCTTGCAGCTTCTAGAAGTCAACAAGAAATGGGATGAGCAGTACCAAAGAATGAAGAGATTTTATGAAGCGAAGGTATGGATTTATCAAACCTTCTGTTCATATTTAAAGAAAGATAAAACGATATTTCTCAGTTTCCCCAACGTGAAGCACTTCTCCAGATTAGTGAGGACATTAACTGATGTCAAATCTATTATGTACAATTTGCCCTGTAATAAAAGATACATTAGATCAGGATGCCTCCCGAGAATGGATTCTCTTTTTATGGTGTTTTGAATGGAACTGCTTTTCAGTTAATTAGCTGGTTATATGGACATGCTTTTCAGTTAATTAGCTGGTTATATGGACATGCTTTTCAGTTAATTAGCTGGTTATATGGACATGCTTTTCAGTTAATTAGCTGGTTATATGGACATGCTTTTCAGTTAATTAGCTGGTTATATGGACATGCTTTTCAGTTAATTAGCTGGTTATATGGACATGCTTTTCAGTTAATTAGCTGGTTATATGGACATGCTTTTCAGTTAATTAGCTGGTTATATGGACATGGTTGACGCAAAACCTAAATGCCAATCTTACTAGTCTCAATTTAAAATGGATTAAGTAATTCATAGCTTGGTTAAAAATGACGGATCTTATTTGATGTAAAATTAAATAAATGCACATGCATTGACTGCAACACCTGGAGTTCACACGCAAACTCTGGTCGATCAGATTCAGGAGCTGAGGAAGAGGCTCGCGGCCTGCTACGCGTGCGCGCCCGATGAAGAGGAGCGGGAGACGAAGCACGTGCACCTCGAGGAGAAACTCGATCAGGCCGAACGAACCACAGAGACTCTCCTGGCAAGTACATTACATTACATTACATTACAAGTACTGCTTAGTTTCTGCATGTTATTAATATTTGTTCTTCGGGATATTTATATTAGCCGGATTATATTTTACTTCGCCCGACACGTTTCTTTCAATGATGATAAAATGTTTTTATTCAATGTGGGTTGATTCATGTAAGTTATTTTAATTGATCAGAATTTTGTCCAGCTCTTGTCTATGGCAGTGGTCCTTTAAATGCGTGTATGCTGGTTTGTGACCGCACTTTCAACAGTTAAGACTCCAGTGATTTCACCTGTCAGTCTACATTTGAAATAATTGACAAATTTAACCTCTTTCAAAAAGGAATCATTTGTAATACAAAATGAAAGCATTGGTTGATCTGACTTAATAAAAGTACGAGGATATTTATTCTTCATGTCCTGCAGGAGCCATTTCTCACATAATGTGCCCTGAAGAGGGCAAATCATCCCTCAGTCGACATTAAGTGTCTAATTAAGAACAATGAACTGCACATTGCTATTCAGAGGTAGAAAACCTGATGAGAGCACAGCAGAGTGACTGTGTAAACCCCCTGGTCTTTCGCTGGCCAGTAAACGTTGAAAGAGTTAACGGCTATGAGTCTTACAGTGAGGGGGTCACCGAGGGGTCACTGAGAGGTCACCGAGAGGTCACCGAGAGGTCACTGGCTGTGAGAAACTCTCATCTTTGCAGAAGCGAAACTCTGAGGTCTGCGCGGAGTTACTGGAAACCGAGAAACAAACGCAGAGCTTGAGACTGCAGGTCACTACCCTAACCAGCAGGGGGCAGCAACAGCAGGCCGAGATCAGACGACTCAACAAGGCGAGTGCGTGTGTGTGTAAGAGAGAGAGAGTGTGTGTGTGTTTAGTGTGTGCTCAGTGTGCGTGTTATAGTGTAGTGTGTGTGTGTCTGTAGTGTATAGTGTGTGTGTGTGTGTGTGTGTGTGTGTGTGTGTGTGTGTGTGTGTGTGTGTGTGTGTGTAAAATATGGTTTCACAATATCCCTCATTCTGTGCTTCAGGTCCTCAGTGAGACTCTGGCCATGCGGGAGCAGGAGATGCAGGAGACGGAGGCCAGGACTCAGGTGGAGGTGCAGGAGACGGAGGCCAGGACTCAGGTGGAGGTGCTGACACATCAGGTACTGAGCTGTAACCATGGAAACATCTGACCTTCCACACAAACCTGAGCACGAGGCAAGCAACATCGGAACAACGTTCTAGCAACGTTTCCCACAAGCGTTCCAAACAAACACTGATGTTTGTGGGTTTGATCTGGCAGATTTTATTTAAGTGTGTTGGGGTGCAGGAGGTGTGTGTGTGTGTGTGTGTGTGTGTGTGTGGGGGGGGGGGGGGGTGTTGGAGAATTGGGGTGTAAGAAGGGGGTTTGTTTCCAAGCTGCTTCCACAACCTTATGCTGCTTATCTGCCTTATTGTCCTGTGTGTGTGTCTGTGTATATGTGTGTGTGTGTGTGTGTGTGTGTGTGTGCATGTGTGTGTGCATGTGTGTGTGTGTCTGTGTGTGTCTGTGTGTGTGTATGTGTGTGTGTCTGTGTGTGTATGTGTGTGTGTGTGTGTCTGTGTGTGTGTGTGTGTGTGCGTGTGTGCGTGTGTGTGTGTGTGTGTTTGTGTGCGTGCGTGCGTGCGTGTGTGTGTGCATGCATCGTGTGAAGGTTCGGCTCTATGAGGAAGACTTCCGGAAGGAAAGAGCAGACAGGAAGCGTCTGTCTGAGAGAAACATGGGGCTGGAGAGGAAGCTAGAGAAACTGCATGCTCAACTGCAGCTGGCCAGCTCCCAGGTACACAAACACCTCCTTTCTCTCATACAATCACCTCCTCTTTCTCACACTCCTCCTTTCTCTCATACAATCACCTTCTTTCTCTCATACAAACACCTCCTCTTCCATACAAACACCTCCTCTCTCTCATACAATCACCTCCTCTCTCATACAATCACCTCCTCTCTCATACAGGCACGTCTTCTCTCTCACACAATCACCAAGCACTTCCTGTCTCTCACACAATCACCTCCTCTCTCTCATACAATCACCTTCTTTCTCTCATACGAACACCTCCTCTCTTTCACACAATCACCTTCTCTGTCATACAAACACCTCCTCTCTCTAATGCCAAGCACCTTCTCTCTCTCACGCAATCACCTCCTCTTCCATACAAACACCTCCTCTTCCATAAAATCACCTTTACTCTTTCATACAAATACCTTCTCTTCCATACAATCACCTCCTTTTCCATACAACCACCTCTTCTCTCTCATGCCAATCACCTCCTCTTTTCCATACAACCACCTCCTCTCTCTTTCATGCCAATCACCTCCTCTCACTGATACCTCCTTTTATATGAGGTCACCACCAGTAGTCACATCTCTGGCATGTTGCCATGTCAACTGCTGCTGTGACATCACCAGCATCTTATAGTGCAGTCACAACCTGCTGTGATGTCACAGAAAAGCGACGTTGCGATTGGTCCGTCTGGGGTGACGTGACGCCGCCGTGCCAGGTTTCCCTCACGGCGGGTTCTTTGGTTCTCACAGCGGGGTGGGGTGGTGCCCTCGTTTCTGCTGGGGACAGTGGTTGCAAGGTCTCAAATTGTGGTGGTTTCCAGATGTAATTACTTCCAGAGTGAACCCAGATTAAGGGGGTGGGAGGGGATAGTGTTTAGTTTGTGTGCTGAACTCTGAACCCCTCACCTGTCTGCACTCACAGGTGACCAGGACGTCCGTCTGCACTCCCAAACTGAGGAACCATGCCCACTGTGGCTGCCGCCATGGAGACGGCTTTCCTGCCATCGCCGGGGGAGATAGAGCCTGCCCCCCCACCACCACACAATCCCCAAAACCCAGCCGGACCCCGCCCACAGAACAGCGCCATCTGGTGAAAACGCAGGTTTAGACATCCGGCCCTGCTTTCTGCCAAATGTATCGCTATGTAAACCGGCTGGTCTGGTCCGGACTGAAATTCTCTCTTATTTATCTTAATCGAGTCATGCTTTTTATCCCACAGCCTGTTTTTCTGTGTTGTTTATAAAACGTTTACACTTATCTCAAAGTGAACTTATATTTAGAGCTTTATTTATGTTGCTCATCTGGAAAGCCTACTGCTCATATAAAACAGATGGACATGCATGTGTTCTCTCTCATTCTAAGTGACTCTAAATAAATCATTTAAAAGTTCATTTATTTTTTAATTCTGTATTTGTCAATCCTGGGTGGCTTTCGTGGCTCAAAACCCACATTTCCCATAAGAATCAAAGACTGAGACTGTGGCCATATTTAAAAAAATATTATGAAATTCTCTGAATATTATATCTGATTATATTAATATATTTTTAACACATGCTAATATATTTTTACGTGATAATACATTCTGTTGACAACGTTCAAATAAAACCAAAATTGAAATAATTTCAAGTGCTTTGTGAGTTGGTGTTTTGTCTTTATCTTTGGTATGTATAATTAAATACTGAAAATATTATCAGAACTGCCTTCTCTTCTCACAAATCATTTATATGTCAATATTGTGGATATCCATATAAGCGAAAATATTATAATTATTATATTATATAAAGGATATGCAGTTATATTTCCGCATATGCAGTTGAAATATTGCACACCGTGTTTGCACATTGCACAGTGTGTGAGTGTGTGGTGTGTGTGAGTGAGTATATATTGTGTGTGCGTGTGTGTGTGTGTGTGTTTGTGTGGGCATATGTGTGTGTGTGTGTGTGTGTGTGTGTTTGTGTGGGCATATGTGTGTGTGGTGTGTGTGAGTATGTGGTGTGTGTGAGTGAGTATATATTGTGTGTGTGTGTGTGTGTGTGTGTGAGTGTGTGTGTGTGTTTGTGCGGGCATATGTGTGTGGTGTGTGTGTGTTTGTGCGGGCATATGTGTGTGTGTGTGTTTGTGCGGGCATATGTGTGTATGTGTGTGTGTGTGTGTGTGAGTGTGTGTGTGTGTGTGTGTGTTTGTGCGGGCATATGTGTGTATGTGTATGTGTGTGTGTGTGTGTGTTTGTGCGGGCATATGTGTGTGTGGTGTGTGTGTTTATAGATGCACAGTGTTTATCCTCCTGGTCCCCAGGGCTTTGTACTGATATTTGTGAGGTTGGATTCCTGTCTTTTGTAAAGAGAAATGAAGTCAGACACAAACATGACATTTGTTCTTTGTTTTTGTCTTTTTCATCTGGTTTGAGTTGTGTGTGTTTTTTTCTTCAGAGAGAGAGAGAAGCTTCAGAACATGTTTCTAATTTTAGAGAGGATGTGCTGCTGATGTCAGGATGATACTGCCACTGCGTGTATATCTGTGTGTGTGTGTGTGTCCATGTTTAACCTGTCTGCAGTCACATTGTGTGTATATCTGTGTGTGTGTGTGTCCATGTTAAACCTGTCTGCAGTCAAACTGTGTATATCTGTGTGTGTGTGTGTGTCCATGTTAAACCTGTCTGCAGTCACATTGTGTGTATATCTGTGTCTGTGTGAACATAGCTACAGAACATAGCTACAGAACATAGCTACAAAACATAGCTACAGAACATAGCTACAGAACATAGCTACAAAACATAGCTACAGAACATAGCTACAGAACATAGCTACAGAACATAGATACAAAACATAGCTACAGAACATAGCTACAAAACATAGCTACAGAACATAGCTACAGAACATAGCTACAAAACATAGCTACAAAACATAGCTACAGAACATAGCTACAGAACATAGCTACAGAACATAACTACAAAACATAGCTACAGAACATAGCTACAGAACATAGCTACAGAACATAGCTACAGAACATAGCTACAAAACATAGCTACAGAACATAGCTACAGAACATAGCTACAGAACATAGCTACAAAACATAGCTACAGAACATAGCTACAGAACATAGCTACAGAACATAGATACAAAACATAGCTACAGAACATAGCTACAAAACATAGCTACAGAACATAGCTACAGAACATAGCTACAAAACATAGCTACAAAACATAGCTACAGAACATAGCTACAGAACATAGCTACAAAACATAGCTACAGAACATAGCTACAAAACATAGCTACAGAACATAGCTACAGAACATAGCTACAAAACATAGCTACAAAACATAGCTACAGAACATAGCTACAGAACATAGCTACAAAACATAGCTACAAAACATAGCTACAGAACATAGCTACAGAACATAGCTACAAAACATAGCTACAAAACATAGCTACAAAACATAGCTACAGAACATAGCTACAGAACATAGCTACAGAACATAACTACAAAACATAGCTACAGAACATAGCTACAGAACATAGCTACAGAACATAGCTACAGAACATAGCTACAAAACATAGCTACAGAACATAGCTACAGAACATAGCTACAGAACATAGCTACAGAACATAGCTACAGAACATAGCTACAGAACATAGCTACAAAACATAGCTACAGAACATAGCTACAGAACATAGCTACAAAACATAGCTACAAAACATAGCTACAGAACATAGCTACAGAACATAGCTACAAAACATAGCTACAGAACATAGCTACAAAACATAGCTACAAAACATAGCTACAGAACATAGCTACAGAACATAGCTACAAAACATAGCTACAAAACATAGCTACAGAACATAGCTACAGAACATAGCTACAAAACATAGCTACAGAACATAGCTACAGAACATAGCTACAGAACATAGATACAAAACATAGCTACAGAACATAGCTACAAAACATAGCTACAGAACATAGCTACAAAACATAGCTACAGAACATAGCTACAAAACATAGCTACAGAACATAGCTAAAAAACATAGCTACAGAACATAGCTAAAAAACATAGCTACAAAACATAGCTACAGAACACAGCTGTGTGCAATATGTATAAAAACATTTTGCAATGAGACTGAGTGCATCTATAAACCTTTATGTACAATCTGTTTTATTGTGTACATTTAAAAAAAAGTCTTTCATCATGCTTAATTCACAAAGAGAAATAGAACAGGAAAAATACATCTCTATGTTCAATGTGTGTATGAGAGATATGTGTATTAGAGTGTGCATGAGAGAGTGTGCATGAGAGATGTGTGCATGAGAGAGTGTGCATGAGAGATGTGTGTATGAGAGAGTGTGCATGAGAGATGTGTGTATGAGAGTGTGCATGAGAGAGTGTGCATGAGAGATGTGTGTATGAGAGAGTGTGCATGAGAGATGTGTGTATGAGAGTGTGTATGAGATATGTGTGTATGAGAGATGTGTGTATGCACATGTATAGGTCTAATTATGTGTATAATGTTTATGTACAAACCTCAATTCCAAAAAAGTTGGTGCAGTATGTAAAATGCACATAAAAGCAGAAAGGAGTGATTTGTACATTCTATTTTACATACAGTCAAGCCTGAAAGTCTGAATACCCCTTCACGTTTTATTACATTATAGACATATTCTACAATAGATTGAGTACATTTTTTTGTCTCAAAATTCTACACAAAATAGCCCATAATGTCAAAGTGAAAACATGTTTTTAGAAATTTTTGCAAATGTATTAAAAATGTTAAACTGAAATTTCTCATTTACATAGGTATTCATACCCTTTGCTTTAACATATTTTTAAAGTATCATATTTAATATTTGGTCGCATATCCTTTGCATGCTGTTACTTCCTGAAGTCTGTGACCAATCAACATCAAAAGACTCTCGATATCTTATTTTCAGGTACTGTTACAAGCGATACTATAACCTCTCTGCACAAGTGGGGATGTTACCTGCGAATGAGGTACAGAACCACAAACAATGGAACACCTGCTGAAATGCCCTCAACTGGAAACCCAACGCACAGCTGCCGATCTCACCGTCCACGATGAAGATGCTGAAAAGTGTGTTCAGCTCTGGTATCTAACCTTGTGATGTGGACTCGATAAGAACAAGTTATGGAGTAATATTAGTCTCAGTTATGGGGTAATGTTATTCTGTTATGGAGTAATATTATGAGTTATGGAGTAATATTAGTCTGTTATGGAGTAATATTAGTCTCAGTTATGGAGTAATATTAGTCTCAGTTATGGAGTAATATAAGTCTCAGTAATGGAATAATATTAGTCTCAGCTATGGAGTAATATTAGTCTCGGTTATGGAGTAATATTAGTCTCAGTTATGGAGTAATATAAGTCTCAGTAATGGAGCAATATTCTCAGTTATGGAGTAATATTAGTATCAGTTATGTAGTAATGTAAGTCTCAGCTATGGAGTAATATTAGTATCAGTTATGGAGTAATATAAGTCTCAGTTATGGAGTAATATTAGTATCAGTTATGGAATAATATAAGTCTCAGCTATGGAGTAATATTAGTATCAGTTATGAAGTAATATTAGTCTCAGTTATGAGTAATATTAGTCTCAGTTATGTAGTAATATTAGTCTCAGTTATGGAGTAATATTAGTCTCAGTTATGGAGTAATATTAGTATCAGTTATGTAGTAATATAAGTCTCAGCTATGGAGTAATATTAGTATCAGTTATGGAGTAATATAAGTCTCAGTTATGGAGTAATATTAGTATCAGTTATGGAATAATATAAGTCTCAGCTATGGAGTAATATTAGTATCAGTTATGAAGTAATATTAGTCTCAGTTATGGAGTAATATTAGTCTCAGTTATGTAGTAATATTAGTCTCAGTTATGGAGTAATATTAGTCTCAGTTATGGAGTAATATTAGTCTCAGTTATGTAGTAATATTAGTCTCAGTTATGGAGTAATATTAGTCTCAGTTATGGAGTAATATTAGTCTTGCTAATGGGATATTATAAGCCAAATGAGAGTAAATTATGCAACTCTTACACAGGTTGACTTTTTGTGTGTCATTGCTGCAAATCTCTTTCCAGTTTTCCCCTGCAGTGATACACTCTCTACTACAATCAGATTCCACAGTGATCAACTGCACTCCCCCTGATTCTGATAGATCTAGAGGTGAATCTTATGAACAGCTGCACTCCCCCTGATTCTCATAGATCTAGAGGTGAATCTTATGAACAGGCAAAGCAGGCAACTGCCTGGGGTCCTGAGCATTGGGCGCATCCCAGAGAGCTGAGTTTTGGGAAACATGATGACAGTGAAAACCTGTCAGAAGGGACCCACAGGATTTTCTACCTAGCCCCCCACCAGTCTCTAAAATGACGTTGGGATAGATCCTGTCCGATAGACCTGTCCTTTTGCAGAGATCTGCGCTCCTGCTTCCGTAAGATCCCATGGGGATCCCACAGTGATCCAATCTGCTAATTCATCCCAAACCCTCACTTTGGCTCCAACGTTGTCATCGTAATACACTCCAAAACTCAAAATTCTCCATTACTGAAAATGCATACAATTGTAACGCTAACGCTAACATTTCACTAACTTAGCAAAAAAAATCTCATCTAAACTAAATAACACTGATAGATGGCTTTTTAGGATAGGAAGTGTGAACCAAAATCTACAGATATGCAGGTCTGTTTAACTGTCCTAGAGAGAGATATTCCACTGCCGTGAATATGACTGTTGGCTTCGACCTTACTTTTCGAAGTCTTAACATCTTGAAAAAAGTTATCTTTGGAAGAAAGAGACTTCAACAGTGCCAGACCTCAGAACTGCTGGAACCCTGCTGTGTGTGTGTGTGTGTGTGTCTGTGTGTGTGTGTGTGTGTGAGTGAGAGTGAGTGAGACAGACAGACAGACAGACAGAAAGAGATCCCACGTGGAGAAACGACACAGCCATAGGAGGCTCGGGCTGGCAGCAGCACGCGACAGCCTGTAACAGCCCCCTAGGGAAACAAAAAACCCTCCACAGTGGCGACACCACGAGCGCGACTCGCGCTTAGCAGGAAGCACGCTGCAGGCAGGAAAGAGGGACGTCTGGTTAAGAACGCGCGACTGGCTACACTGTGTACGTATGACGTAACCGTAGCCAAGATGCCAAATAAATCCTGCATGTCTAAGTGCAAGAACGACTCCCTGTAATCACTCTGTAGCCATGGAAAATGGGGTTCAAGAGGCACGCGGGCTGTGGCGTGTTCCTTTCCTTCACCACAGCAAGCGCTGGTGCTTGTTCACGCCAGCTCTGGGGCCGCTAGATGGCGCTGTTGCACTTGCGTAGCTGGGAAATTGAGGCCATTCTGTAAAGCGTAAATGAATGAGTTATACACCACAAAATAAGGCCAAGAAAAATTACGTGACAAAAGATAATCTAATTTAGGATTACAAGTGACACCCGTTCCACTTAGTTTGAAATAATGAAAGCAACAGCCAATTAAACCAGACCTGTGTCCCCGCATGTATTATGCCTGATATTAAGAAGACAATAGTGGTGTTATTAAAATTACATTTTATTTTAAATATTTGTGTGTAAAATAATTTACAAATCCCAGCCCATTGTATCATCTCGTGTGGTGCCCGATGACGTAGCCAATTTTTTTGTTGCTGTCAAACCATACATTTAGCCTACTTGCAGTAACTTCCAATCACCCGCAGGATTTTGTCAACTGCTCTTATCTACATTGAATATTTACCTCCGTGGGTTACGGCCTCAGTCCGGACAAAAGCTGCGCTGTCTGGCCCGAGTTTTTCACACGAATACGGAATGCCTTTCGGGCTAAACAAACAGTCGGCCTTATACAGGTGGTGGGGGCAAGCGGAAAACACACTAGAATAAACAACAGAGGGGAAAAGTCAGCCCTTTCGTATGTTTATATCAATCAGATGGCTCACATACGGCATAGTTTTATAGGATCCACTATTGAGTTCAATGCCCCCATTCAAGTCGCCTATAAGGTAGGCTATGGCAAAAAACAGATTTTCTTTAGGTATCTACAGCCCCAGGATACGCGTGACTATGGAAAGGGGCTACCCAAGTGTAACAAAGTCACACAGCCGACAAATCGCAATAAACATCTCCCAACAGGAAAAATTATGTGGGGGGTTCCCCGGTTTTCAGAACTGCAAACACCGAAACACGCGATCTAGTGTTCTTGCCTCTGCAGAACTATATCAGTCAGAAAACGCACCCAAAGTGTGTAGGAAGCTGGCAATTTGGATTTTCAGAACATTGTAAAATTTCAACTATGACCCAGCTAAAGTAGGCCTATTCGTTTGTGTGACAAATTAGACACGTTTCTATTCCTGTCAGAGGTGTAGTCCGTTAAACAAAACAAAAAAGCCTAATACAACCTTATTTGCTAAACCGCTGCATGTAGCTATGTATGTAATCTGTCATTGTTTCTCATTCATAAAGTGATGTCAGATGAAGACCGATTCTCTGATAGGCCTTGTCTTTATCCAGCCCGATTCCTGGTTGTTGTTTTTTTTTTGTTGTTTGCTTGGACTGGGTGTCCGGTACAAGTGGGCTGGGTTTGGAGTTAGTATTGAGAGAACGGAGAGGGAGAGATCGCACTAGTCCGCTGCGCAATTCCGTGTTTGAGTTTCAATAGCACGAGCGCGGCAGGGGTGGACGTCTCTCGCAAATTCGGGATACTAGACTGACTCGGGACAAACTAAGTCCGCCTGATCTGTGCCCAGCATCTCATCCATAATCCAACTGCTAAAAGCCTAAACAAGAACTGACTCAAGGAATCTACGGGACACTGGAAAAGGACAACTTTGTTTAGTTTGAATCCAGCCTCGGCGTTTTGTAACTTACGATTTCATTTAGTTTGCAGTTTGATTTTTCCCGTTCCATCCGCTTCGCTTTTTTTGCCCCGTTGTCTGTGGAAACAAGGACTGGAACATTTCAAGTTTTTCGTGTTTTTTTTCCTCAGTGTGCTATTTCTGCGAGGTAAGTTTCCACGAAAGCACCGTATATTCCTGAAAGTGTTGTGAACTGTGACATTTACACAGTAGCCCATGTTACACCAGATATGAATGTCACGAAGCGAGAACCAGTTAGCCTACTTTATCTAAAATTAATACGTGCATTTGAAATACATTTTGTCTCCACAATGTTTGCTAAACGGACGCGAAGCCAAGGTCTCTGGAAAACCGCTGTATAACATTGAAGAAAAACAAAGCGGAACTCGCATAATAAAGAATAATTGCCTTTGAAATGGTTGCCAACGAAAGGGGAAAGGGTTTTGTGGTTTACAACTCTAGGAAGTTACGGGATTCAAACGCATTTCAGTCAAGTCGGGGCTAGCAGGAGTAACAACGTTGTTTGTTTGTTTTTCCACGACCGCTTAGAAAGGACAAACTTTTAAAGAACTTTAAAGGTAGCCTACACGCGTCAAAGAGTGTCCGCGCGGCTGCTGAAATGAAGCGTTTCGCACGGTATTGTACGGGCTTACTCAGTTCCCATGCACCCTGGAGCGACCCGCCGCGCGCAGGACCAGCCCGACACAATTAGCATTTGTAGGCTATACTCTTCTTCAGTGTCTGCACGTATTCTACATTGTTCTCTTTTTTCAAAACTGGCTATCTACGTAAAAGCGACTGAGATTAATGATCCTAAACAAAGGCAATGATCTGAATTGTGCGACATTGAGCGGGGGGCTTTTCTGAATCTTCGGTAATGAAGTGGCATCCCCAGAATCCCCATAGTTCAGGCACCTGCACGAGCCGCTGGCCAGCATCCCGTCAGTACCATGGCTCAGATGTGTCGTGTTTTAAAAATAAAAAAAAGATTTGCAGTTGACATCTAAATAGTTTTGACCCAATTAGCCAGTTTAGGAATAATTAGTGACCATTTAACTGACACAACCTACTTCAGAAGAAGCAGTTGTAATTACGAACAGACAGCTTTACCTTATATTGACAAATTGAAAACGTGTGTGCAGTCGCGCGCTGCACTCGAATTATTTTTTTGTGAGAAACTAAAAACTGTCCCAGGCTTTCCTAAATAACAAATTACATACAAAAAAAAATGTTATCCAGTAAATACAATGTAATTTTGCTGGTTTATTTTGCGTTCGCCTCCTCCTTGGATTTAGTAAAAAAAAAATTCTCGGTAAACGGACCGACTGAAATATATGGTTAAGTTGCCTGATTCCTCGAAACCAGTTTATGACAAAAAAATAGAAATGTTCTGCATTGTGATTAGGAGCTCTGCCTGGAAATTAGAATGTGAATTTGAATCACTGTATATTGTGACAAAGTGAACCCGTAGCTACCTCTCTCGCTTTCTCTCTCTCTATAGCCTTATCCTTGGACACTGGATAATGAACAAAAAGTCTTAAAATGGGAATGTCTGTGTTGCATACCGTAACTAAACCGTGATTTGCATATGAAAACTCGAGCTGAAAGAATTCCACCAGTGTTGCTATAGCCATTTGTACATCCTAAAACCTCCGCTGGAAAGTAGCGACAGTCTGCTCTGCGCACATAGTTAATGTCCCCGAGCCTTTGTCAGGCCAGCTGGAATATCTACGTATGCCCTTGAAGTTTGTCCGCGAGCGCATATTGGCCAGAATATGACTTAAATTAGGCAGCCTTTGGTCCGCCTTTAACACGAACAGTGGGGTAGCCTAATGGGCGGACTGTGTGAGCGCGGGTATTCAGTGAGGACGATTGATAATTTAATGGACAGTTAAAATAACGTTAAAAAAAACAAAACAAAAAAACAACAACAGGATAGCTTTTGTCCGTATGCGTCTCCTCTGGGCCTTTCTGTGATGAATCGATGCAAAGTGACCGAACCGTTTCCCGCAATGACCTATCCTGGACTTTAATCACGGGAAGCTTTCGGGTTCGTTCCCATGGCATTATTGGTGGTGTTTGTCGTCTGTGTGATGTTTCTCCATTACAATGGACGCAATGAAGGGTCTGTTCGTTCGTAGCGGCCTTCATCTGAATGCGTCACTTGTGCTTGAGCAGTAGAATGCGCGCGCTGCCCTCGCGACCTGACCTAACCAGCAAGTAACATTCCAGGATGCTGTGCTAACTCTACTCTTTAAGATGCCCCCCGCCCCCCCCCAGGCCCCGCAAGACACACACACACACACACACACACACACACACACACACACACACAGTAGGCCTACTTACACACATGCTACACATTTGAAAAGAAAGGAAAGGTGGAGAAATAGGGGACAGGAATGGAATTGCCTCTGTCTTCGACAGACGGAGAAAAGTGGGCCCACGCCAGTGGCCCGAGCGAGCATCAAGCCGTTCACCCTGCCTGCGCTGTTGCTCACTGTTCGTCAGGGCCCCGGCAGTGGGGCTCGCCCCCGCCCTCATGCTGTCCCGGGACAGCCCGGGTGAGACGGAGGCAGAGAGGCGAGGTGAGCGCTGAAATTAGAGCGTCTCTTTTCGTGCTAATGAGCTCCATGTGTCACACGGGCGGAGGGCTACAGTTCCTGAAAAACCTTTTTTTTGTCGGGGGCAGGGGGGCATTTGCAGGAATGACCGACCTGTTTCTGGCCACTACCCTTGGCCTGCTGTGTACGTGCCGTGCGCGCATGTTCGTGCGTGTGAGTGTGTGCCGTGCGCGCATGTTCGTGCGTGTGTGTGTGAGCCATGCAAGCATGTTTGTGCGTGTGTGTGAGCCGTGCGCGCATGTTCGTGCGTGTGTGTGAGCCGTGTGCGCATGTTCATGCGTGTGTGTGAGCCGTGCACGCATGTTTGTGCGTGTGAGTGAGCAGGCGCGCATGTGGATGTGGAGGCAGGGTCACAGGGTGGAGTTTCTCTTGCGTGAGAGCAGTGGCCAGTACAGGCCTGCTCCAAGCCTCCTAGTGATTAGGACCGTGTGTCTCTCTCTCTCACACACACACACACACTATACCCACATACACACACACACACACACACTATACCCACGTACACACACACACACTATACTTATGTACACACACACACACACACACACACACACACTATACGCACGTACGCACACACACACTATACCCACGTACACACACACACACACTATACCCACGTACACACACACACACACACACACATTATACCCACATACACACACACTATACTCATGTACACACACACACACACACACACAATACCCACGTACACACACAAACACACACTATACTCATGTACACACACACACACTATACCCACACACGTGCACACACTATACCCATTTACACACACTCTATACCTACACAGTAACACACTGTAGCCACTTACACACACAAACACACACACACACTATACCCACTTACACACAAACACACACTATACCCACACACACACACACACACACACGATACGGACTTACACACACACTCATTGACACACACACACACACACACACACACACACACCATGTTCATGTCGTGTTGTGGAGAGTCACTCTGGCCATTAGCACAGTGCGATGCTCTAGTGTGAGTGCTATGTTACATTAGCAAATTACACAGGCTACATTTTTATATACTGTCCATTTATACAGCTCGATATATAAAAGCCGAAGGCTATAACAGCACTACCCCGGCCGGGAATCAAACCAGCAACCTCTGAGTTTCAGGCCCAGTATATTCCCAGTATGCTGTGCCATGCACTGCCCATGAGGTGTGTTACTGTTACTTCCCTGTGTTACTGTCTGTATACCACTCATCTGCTGCTGCTTCCCTGTGTTACTGTCTGTATACCACTCATCTGCTGCTGCTTCCCTGTGTTACTGTCTGTATACCACTCATCTGCTGCTGCTTCCCTGTGTTACTGTCTGTATACCACTCATCTGCTGCTGCTTCCCTGTGTTACTGTCTGTATACCACTCATCTGCTGCTGCTTCCCTGTGTTACTGTCTGTATACCACTCATCTGCTGCTGCTTCCCTGTGTTACTGTCTGTATACCACTCATCTGCTGCTGCTTCCCTGTGTTACTGTCTGTATACCACTCATCTGCTGCTGCTTCCCTGTGTTACTGTCTGTATACCACTCATCTGCTGCTGCTTCCCTGTGTTACTGTCTGTATACCACTCATCTGCTGCTGCTTCCCTGTGTTACTGTCTGTATACCACTCATCTGCTGCTGCTTCCCTGTGTTACTGTCTGTATACCACTCATCTGCTGCTGCTTCCCTGTGTTACTGTCTGTATACCACTCATCTGCTGCTGCTTCCCTGTGTTACTGTCTGTATACCACTCATCTGCTGCTGCTTCCCTGTGTTACTGTCTGTATACCACTCATCTGCTGCTGCTTCCCTGTGTTACTGTCTGTATACCACTCATCTGCTGCTGCTTCCCTGTGTTACTGTCTGTATACCACTCATCTGCTGCTGCTTCCCTGTGTTACTGTCTGTATACCACTCATCTGCTGCTGCTTCCCTGTGTTACTGTCTGTATACCACTCATCTGCTGCTGCTTCCCTGTGTTACTGTCTGTATACCACTCATCTGCTGCTGCTTCCCTGTGTTACTGTCTGTATACCACTCATCTGCTGCTGCTTCCCTGTGTTACTGTCTGTATACCACTCATCTGCTGCTGCTTCCCTGTGTTACTGTCTGTATACCACTCATCTGCTGCTGCTTCCCTGTGTTACTGTCTGTATACCACTCACCTGCTGCTGCTTCCCTGTGTTACTGTCTGTATACCACTCATCTGCTGCTGCTTCCCTGTGTTACTGTCTGTATACCACTCATCTGCTGCTGCTTCCCTGTGTTACTGTCTGTATACCACTCATCTGCTGCTGCTTCCCTGTGTTACTGTCTGTATTCCACTCATCTGCTGCTGCTTCCCTGTGTTACTGTCTGTATACCACTCATCTGCTGCTGCTTCCCTGTGTTACTGTCTGTATACCACTCATCTGCTGCTGCTTCCCTGTGTTACTGTCTGTATACCACTCATCTGCTGCTGCTTCTCTTCATTTATTCTTAACAATCAAGGGCTATTCAGTTCCCAACTAAACAAAAAATAAAATAAATAAGTTTATAAATGAACACATAAGGCAGGGAAATGAAGCTGACAGGACTGTGGTTCACATTTTACCCTCCCAAATTACAATCATCCATTGCCCTGCTCTGTAATTAAACATTAGGCTTGATTCGTTCCAGATGCTAACTTTTGAAGTTTAAAGCATCCAAGTTTTATTTCGATCTGGACCCTGAGAACCTGTCCTTCTCCCCATGGGTCGGGTAAACCCAGGCCACACCAGAACCAGCCAGAGCCAGGGGACCCCATTCTGGGAGATGAGGGTAGAGGATTTAGTATTTGGGTCGGAAAATGCTGCCGGCAGTTTCTATGCTAACCTCCAGAAAACAAGCCTTAGCCAATCACAGAGTGAGCAGTGAGGACCAGTCAGGTAAGCACACACACACCTGACCTAACAGGTCCCTTCTGA
>CM040403.1:144338442-144463442 GCA_022702515.1 Ilyophis sp. 1 JC-2022 | reverse complement strand
CAGGGTTGTGCCAGGAGAAACAGCAGCCATGAGAGAGAGCGGCAGCCGAAGGCGTCGACTCGTAAATGACTAATCGTGTTACCCGCCTGGCAAACGTCTCCATGACTTCATCACAGCCTACAGGTTTAATGAGGTTTAAAAGGTGCCTTTATGTACAGCAGGGCATGTGGACATAACCATTCAGATTATAAACACCAAGCAGCTTCCAAATCCCGCCTCTAAACTGAAATAGTCTCACAAAACCAGAGAGGAGAGAGCAGAATTATCTGTAAAAACAAAAATAAACATTCATTAAAACAATTAATAAAGTAAAACTATGAATGGATTTATCAGAGCTTATTTGCTCTTGTTACTGATGCTGCACTGTTTTCACTGGTTTGTATTGATGGTTTTTGTGTTGAATTAAAGAGCTTGTGTTGTTTTTACTTCTTTAATGGTGAAGTGTTGAAATGTTGTGAAATGTTTTTACAGATGAGGGTAACAGAACTTCCCTTAAAGGAACAGTGCAGTGTGTTATTCTGTGTTCTGTGAGTGTTTCACACGGCGTGTAAAAATCCGCACTGTGGCATCGTGACAAGGCCAACACAGTGAACAAATACACAAGGAATGAATGGAGTCGTTTTTCCTGGATGGGGATATTTGTGGTGAAAATCTTCACGTTATGTGTGTGTGTGTTTATGTGCGCATGTGTGTGTGTGTGTGTGTGTGGGTAATGCGTGTGTAATGTGTTTATGTGTGTGTGTGTATCCTGCAGGCCAGCCCGAGCCCCTGGATCAGCAGAAGCTGCAGGTGACGGTAGACGAGGGCACGGAGCTCTTCTCCTACAAGGGGAACGATGTGGAGTCCTACGTCTCCTCCAGCTCCCCCTCTGGCCTCTACCAGCTAGACCTGCTCTCCACCGAGAAGGACAGCAACTTCAAAGCCTACGCCACCACCACTCCCGAATCGGACCAGCCCTACCCCGAGCTGCCCTACGACCCCCGTGTGGATGTGACCTCGCTGGGTCGCACCACGGTCACGCTGGCCTGGAAGCCCACGCCTACGTTTGCGCAGCTGAAGCAGCCGGGGCAGTACTGCGTGGTCATCAGCCAGGAGCACAACTTCAAAAGCCTGTGCGCCGTGGAGGCCAAGCTGGGGGCGGACGACGCCTTCATGAGCGCCCCCAAACCGGGCCTGGACTTCAGCCCCTTCGACTTCGCCCACTTCGGCTTCGCCTCCGAGCGCAATGACCTGGGTCGGGACCGGCCCGTCTCCGGCCGTGTAATCCCAGGCAACAAACCCCTCCGTACCCCCGCCTACTCCCCCCGGGCGGCGCGCTCCGACATCCGCAAGGTCTGCATCGGCAACAAGAACATCTTCACAGTGTCAGAGCTGAAGCCCGACACGCAGTACTACTTCGACGTGTTCGCCCTTAACGGGGCCAGCAACACGAGCACGGCGTACGTGGGCACCTTCGCCCGCACCAAAGAGGAGGCTAAGCAGAAGACCCTGGAGCTGAAGGACGGCAAGGTCACCGACGTCTTCATCAAGAGGAAGGGCAGCAAGTTCCTGCGCTTCGCCCCCGTCTCGTCCCACCAGAAGGTCACCTTCTACCTGCACTCCTGCCTGGACTCCGTGCAGGTCCAGGTGCGCCGCGACGGGAAGCTGGTGCTGTCCCAGAATGCCGAGGGAGTGCGGCAGTTCCAGCTGAGGGGCAAGGCTAAGGCCAAGTACCTGATTCGCCTGCGAGGCAGCCGCAAGGGGGCGTCCATGCTGAAGATCCTGGCCAGCACCCGGCCCAACAAGCAGCCCTTCCCCTCCCTGCCCGAGGACACCCGCATCAAGGCCTTCGACAAGCTGCGCACCTGCAGCTCGGTGACCGTCGCCTGGCTCGGCACGCAGGACCGCAATAAGTTCTGCGTGTACCGGCGCGAGGTAGAGGGTGGCTACAGCGAGGACCAGCGGCGGCGGGAGCAGAACCAGTGCGCTGGCCCAGAGGCGCGCAAGAAGTCCGACAAAGTCCTGTGCAAGTACTTCCACAGCCCCAACCTGCAGAAGGCCGTCACCACGGAGACGATAAGGGGCCTGCAGCCGGGGAAGGCCTACCTGCTCGACGTGTACGCGGTGGGGCACGGCGGCCACTCCGTCAAGTACCAGAGCAAAATCATCAAAACCAGGAAGTTCTGTTAATGACTCTTTGTACATAATAAATATATTATAAATATATATATAAATATATGGAGAACAGAAAGAAGATTATTTAACTCTTTGAGTGGCAGCGATATTCTACTTAAGTACAGTACATGCGGGCCACAGCGTGGGGGGGGTGCGCTTGTGGCGGTGGTCAGACTGTTTTTAGGGAGATGTCGACGTTGTACATGTACATGTTTGTGTCACTCCTTGGATTTTGGGACTACCTGGGGGTGTGGGGGGCGGGAGGGGGGGGGGGGGGCACGGTCAGGGCCTAATGCGTTCTGAGAAGGACAGTCACGACACCACCCCTTTACCTGGGGGAGGGGGGGTGGGGGTGAACAGGGGGTGGGGGGAGTATGCCATCGTTTTGTGTTTCTTTCTCCATCATCGCATGAACTTTGCATTTGTCTGTCGATTGGTCGCCTGCACATGCAGCAGTACGTGTTAGAAGAGTTTTAAATTATTTCATACCTTTCTGCCTTTTTTATTTTTCTGTTTTCTTTTTTTTTGTAATGATTATTAAAATTGTAAACGTGTGAACAAACGGATGTTCCATGGTGCTGTGTGTCCACATTCCCACCACATTCCCATCTGCTCTTCTGGAAAAGTTCTATTCCCGTGATGGAGGTCCGTGTGTTACGTTCCTGTCTCACATGTACAGAGTTGTCCTACCAATATTCATGTACATAAAATCAACTAAATATATAACAAGTAAAGTCCACATCATCATTTGTATGTGTCTATGTGCGTGTGTGTGTGTGTGCGTGCATGTGCATGCGTGTGTGTGCGTGTGCATGTTTGATCTTTTTTGGAGCTGTCATTGACATGACAACAGTTATCCAAAGGCTCCTTACTGTGTTCAAATCCAAACAGATATGCTGGATTAGACTGATTTGACATAAATGTTTTTGAGAAAAATAAGCTTGGAATGTTTTGGGAATAACGTGGGAGATCAAGGAGGCACAATCAGGATACAAAGTACAGATACAAAGTGCACAGGGAGACAGAGTGTTCACTTAAGCACTTCATTCAAGTGCACAGGGAGACAGAGTGTTCACTTAAGCACTTCATTCAAGTGCACAGGGAGACAGAGTGTTCACGTAAGCACTTCATTCAAGTGCACAGGGAGACAGAGTGTTCAAGTAAGCACTTCATTCAAGTGCACAGGGAGACAGAGTATTCACTTAAGTACTTTATTCAAGTGCACAGGGAGACAGAGTGTTCACATAAGTACTTTATTCAAGTGCACAGGGAGACAGAGTGTTCACATAAGTACTTTATTCAAGTGCACAGGGAGACAGAGTGTTCACATAAGTACTTTATTCAAGTGCACAGGGAGACAGAGTGTTCACATAAGTACTTTATTCAAGTGCACAGGGACACTCCCTTGAATAAATGCACTGTCTGAAGAGGGAATGTCTCTAAACACAGATCATACCGATCTCAGAATGTAAAAGACACAGTTATCACCCCCCCCCCCCCCTCCCACTTCTCATTTACCCCTCCTTGGGGTGGGAGGTGTTTCTCCCCTTCCTGGTGGCTAGGGCCCTTATATGGTTGCAGCGCTTAATTATTAAAAAGTGCAGCTAATAGTCCTTCCTTTAAGAGCACATTAAGCTTTGATGGTAGAGCTTATATGTCTCACACAGCCTGTTAGCCCAGCTCCAGGAGGATCACATGCAGACCACATAAAAGCTTTCATGACAACAACTGTGGAGCAGGTGTGTGCGTGAATTTCCCTGCTGATGGAGAGAGAGAGAGAGAGGTTACAGGTGAGTAACGGTATATTTGTCTGAGATAATTCAGTGCCAAACATCATTTATTTATTTATTTATTCCATACTCTGTGAGGCCCTGCCTGTTGGTGGCTTTTAAGGACTAAACCAACACAACGGCAACCAATTTTCCTTTCGTTTAAAATTTTTATTTGGCCCAAATCTAGAGACAAACAAATGATCACATCCCAGGCTGCCAGAAGGCCCACATGGTGTCTATTACCCCGCCTCCACCCACCCTACCCCGCCTCCACCCACCCTACCCTGCCCCCACCCACCCCGCCCCCAATCACCTCACCCCCACCACTACCCGCTTTTTCAAGAGCAGATTAATAGAGGCAGTGAACGGTGACTAATAAGGCCTAAGTGCCGGGAGCAGACCGAGTTCAGGGTGAGGAGGAGGTGCAGAAGGAGACTGGATGGAGCATTTTTTCTCACAAACTCAGCCTTATGTGCAACTGTGATTGTGAATGCTGTTAACCTGCCGACGGGGGCATTTCACTCCCTTATAGGGAAACTCCACTATGATGACAAGGACACTGTTCGAGCAGAATTTTTAGCAAAACTTGGATGGTGGATATGTGTGTGCTTGTGTGTCTGTGTGTATTTGCAGTAAGGTGAAAGCGTATGGATATTTGTGCCTGGGTCTTTAACAGTACAGAATAGAAAGGCACTATTAGCTGAAAATCATATACAATGGGGGAAATAAGAAAATAACAATTTTCTTATCAAACATATTTCCAATGTAGCTATTCACATGAGATTTTGACCAGACATTGGTATTAACTCAATAAAACTACACAGCTAAAGAAATTGTAACATTCCAATCTTTTAAAAAAGTTATGTGCAATAAAGTGGAATGACACAGGAAAAAATAATCTTATTTTCTGGTACTCTTACAAGCGATACTATAACAGCTCTGCATTTGAATGGATCTCTATGGGAATTGGGGGGTGAGACTAGATTTAGCTGTAAATTACACTGGAACAGCATAGAACACATGGTTGGCTAAAGGACTCTAAGTCATCAAGGGTCTGATGTATTAAACAAGCCTTTAACCATCACTCTGCTGCCAGAAATACAGTAGATATGGATGGATAACTTGAAGGGTTTCTTCTCCTGACTTATTTTTCTATAGAGTTCAATAGGAAAATCTGTCAGGAGAAACAATCGACGCGATAAACACAGAGATGCTAATAGTAGCGGGACTCCAGACTGGCCGTTTCTCAGTTTTAAATTAAATTTTTATTTTTTAATAATTTGGCGCCCAACACAGGGCTGTCTATATCCAATTCCCACCACAATTTGGAATGTCCAATTGTCTCCCCAAACCACGTTCATAAAACAACCCCACTGCACTGGACAAACGGGTATCCCAGCAAAAAAAGAACGTCCCAGGGACGTGAGTGACGTGTGCAGCGTGTGATTCGGGTTACCCAGAGTGACGTGTGCAGCACATGATCAGGGTTACCCAGAGTGACGTGTGCAGCACATGATCAGGGTTACCCAGAGTGACGTGTGCAGCGTGTGATCCGGGTTACCCAGAGTGACGTGTGCAGCACATGATCAGGGTTACCCAGAGTGACGTGTGCAGCACGTGATCAGGGTTACCCAGAGTGACGTGTGCAGCGTGTGATCCGGGTTACCCAGAGTGACGTGTGCAGCGTGTGATCCGGGTTACCCAGAGTGACGTGTGCAGTGTGTGATCCGGGTTACCCAGAGTGACGTGTGCAGCGTGTGATCCGGGTTACCCAGAGTGACGTGTGCAGCGTGTGATCCGGGTTACCCAGAGTAACTTGTGCAGCGTGTGATTCGGGTTACCCAGAGTGACGTGTGCAGCACGTGATCAGGGTTACCCAGAGTGACGTGTGCAGCACGTGATCAGGGTTACCCAGAGTGACGTGTGCAGCGTGTGATCCGGGTTACCCAGAGTGACGTGTGCAGTGTGTGATCCGGGTTACCCAGAGTGACGTGTGCAGTGTGTGATCCGGGTTACCCAGAGTGACGTGTGCAGCACATGATCCGGGGTACCCAGAGTAACTTGTGCAGCGTGTGATTCGGGTTACCCAGAGTAACTTGTGCAGCGTGTGATTCGGGTTACCCAGAGTGACGTGTGCAGCACATGATCCGGGTTACTCAGAGTGACGTGTGCAGCGTGTGATTCGGGTTACCCAGAGTGACGTGTGCAGCGTGTGATCAGGGTACCCAGAGTGACGTGTGCAGTGTGTGATCCGGGTTACCCAGAGTGACGTGTGCAGTGTGTGATCCAGGTTACCCAGAGTGACGTGTGCAGCGTGTGATTCGGGTTACCCAGAGTGACGTGTGCAGCACATGATCCAGGGTACCCAGAGTGACGTGTGCAGCACATGATCAGGGTACCCAGAGTGACGTGTGCAGTGTGTGATCCAGGTTACCCAGAGTGACGTGTGCAGTGTGTGATCCGGGTTACCCAGAGTGACGTGTGCAGCGTGTGATCCAGGTTACCCAGAGTGACGTGTGCAGTGTGTGATCCAGGTTACCCAGAGTGACGTGTGCAGTGTGTGATTCGGGTTACCCAGAGTGACGTGTGCAGTGTGTGATCCAGGTTACCCAGAGTGACGTGTGCAGCGTGTGATCAGGGTACCCAGAGTGACGTGTGCAGTGTGTGATCCAGGTTACCCAGAGTGATGTGTGCAGTGTGTGATCCGGGTTACCCAGAGTAACAGAGTAACTTGTTTGCTGTGTGGTCCCGTTCGTCACGGTAAAGGTGTTCAAATGGTCAGCGGCAAAAAACACGGACGCCCGCAGAAAGCTGATGTTTGTTTGACTGGCTTCTGATTAGCATACACTTCCAAATGTTTTAAATAGCGTATGCAAGATGAAAACAAACGCAAAAGGTGAAAGACAACATCCACCACGCAACGGGTCTCTCTAGCTCCAGATCTCTCCATGTTTAGAGATGCTCAGCTGTTTACCCTTTGACCTTTGACGCCTTTTTCATCACCTCGGTCATCTCGGGGACCTCAGGAGGTGCCCGAGTTGAATGTCGGATTTTCGAGGTCGTTGTCATTAACTCGTCACCATCTCATCACCGGGGTGTCACGTTCAAATCCTTTTTCTTCTCGTCGGAAATATTCCGACTTCCGAGATCATTTGAATACACCATAAAACTCGCCACCTGCCTGCAAGGGCAAGTACCTACATGGGACGTTCTGAGACGGGTTAGGCCACTGCAATTCCTCTGTGCAACATTCTAAAATGGTTTCGTTGCATCGCGAATCTTTGGTCTGCATTGGCCTTTCAAATGCAGAAAGCATTAGAAGCAGATACGGGTTTAGTATTAGAAGCAGATACGGGTTTAGCATTAGAAGCAGATACGGGTTTAGCATTAGAAGCAGATACGGGTTTAGCATTAGTAGCAGATACGGGTTTAGCATTAGAAGCAGATACGGGTTTAGCATTAGTAGCAGATACGGGTTTAGCATTAGAAGCAGATACGGGTTTAGCATTAGAAGCAGATACGGGTTTAGCATTAGTAGCAGATACGGGTTTAGCATTAGTAGCAGATACGGGTTTAGCATTAGTAGCAGATACGGGTTTAGCATTAGAAGCAGATACGGGTTTAGCATTAGAAGCAGATACGGGTTTAGCATTAGCTACAGGATCATGTTTAGCATTAGAAGCAGATACGGGTTTAGCATTAGAAGCAGATACGGGTTTAGCATTAGAAGCAGATACGGGTTTAGCATTAGAAGCAGATACGGGTTTAGCATTAGTAGCAGATACGGGTTTAGCATTAGTAGCAGATACGGGTTTAGCATTAGTAGCAGATACGGGTTTAGCATTAGTAGCAGATACGGGTTTAGCATTAGTAGCAGATACGGGTTTAGCATTAGAAGCAGATACGGGTTTAGCATTAGTAGCAGATACGGGTTTAGCATTAGAAGCAGATACGGGTTTAGCATTAGAAGCAGATACGGGTTTAGCATTAGTAGCAGATACGGGTTTAGCATTAGTAGCAGATACGGGTTTAGCATTAGAAGCAGATACGGGTTTAGCATTAGAAGCAGATACGGGTTTAGCATTAGTAGCAGATACGGGTTTAGCATTAGTAGCAGATACGGGTTTAGCATTAGAAGCAGATACGGGTTTAGCATTAGAAGCAGATACGGGTTTAGCATTAGAAGCAGATACGGGTTTAGCATTAGAAGCAGATACGGGTTTAGCATTAGTAGCAGATACGGGTTTAGCATTAGTAGCAGATACGGGTTTAGCATTAGTAGCAGATACGGGTTTAGCATTAGTAGCAGATACGGGTTTAGCATTAGTAGCAGATACGGGTTTAGCATTAGTAGCAGATACGGGTTTAGCATTAGAAGCAGATACGGGTTTAGCATTAGTAGCAGATACGGGTTTAGCATTAGAAGCAGATACGGGTTTAGCATTAGAAGCAGATACGGGTTTAGCATTAGTAGCAGATACGGGTTTAGCATTAGTAGCAGATACGGGTTTAGCATTAGAAGCAGATACGGGTTTAGCATTAGAAGCAGATACGGGTTTAGCATTAGTAGCAGATACGGGTTTAGCATTAGTAGCAGATACGGGTTTAGCATTAGAAGCAGATACGGGTTTAGCATTAGTAGCAGATACGGGTTTAGCATTAGAAGCAGATACGGGTTTAGCATTAGAAGCAGATACGGGTTTAGCATTAGAAGCAGATACGGGTTTAGCATTAGAAGCAGATACGGGTTTAGCATTAGTAGCAGATACGGGTTTAGCATTAGTAGCAGATACGGGTTTAGCATTAGTAGCAGATACGGGTTTAGCATTAGTAGCAGATACGGGTTTAGCATTAGAAGCAGATACGGGTTTAGCATTAGAAGCAGATACGGGTTTAGCATTAGAAGCAGATACGGGTTTAGCATTAGAAGCAGATACGGGTTTAGCATTAGAAGCACATACGGGTTTAGCATTAGTAGCAGATACAGGTTTAGCATTAGAAGCAGATACGGGTTTAGCATTAGTAGCAGATACGGGTTTAGCATTAGTAGCAGATACGGGTTTAGCATTAGTAGCAGATACGGGTTTAGCATTAGAAGCAGATACGGGTTTAGCATTAGTAGCAGATACGGGTTTAGCATTAGAAGCAGATACGGGTTTAGCATTAGAAGCAGATACGGGTTTAGCATTAGTAGCAGATACGGGTTTAGCATTAGTAGCAGATACGGGTTTAGCATTAGAAGCAGATACGGGTTTAGCATTAGAAGCAGATACGGGTTTAGCATTAGTAGCAGATACGGGTTTAGCATTAGTAGCAGATACGGGTTTAGCATTAGAAGCAGATACGGGTTTAGCATTAGAAGCAGATACGGGTTTAGCATTAGAAGCAGATACGGGTTTAGCATTAGAAGCAGATACGGGTTTAGCATTAGTAGCAGATACGGGTTTAGCATTAGTAGCAGATACGGGTTTAGCATTAGTAGCAGATACGGGTTTAGCATTAGTAGCAGATACGGGTTTAGCATTAGTAGCAGATACGGGTTTAACATTAGAAGCAGATACGGGTTTAGCATTAGAAGCAGATACGGGTTTAGCATTAGTCGCAGATACGGGTTTAGCTTTAGTAGCAGATACGGGTTTAGCTTTAGAAGCAGATACGGGTTTAGCATTAGCTACAGGATTATGTTTAGCATTAGAAGCCGATACGGGTTTAGCATTAGAAGCCGATACGGGTTTAGCATTAGTAGCAGATACGGGTTTAGCATTAGAAGCAGATACGGGTTTAGCATTAGTAGCAGATACGGGTTTAGCATTAGCTACAGGATTATGTTTAGCATTAGAAGCAGATACGGGTTTAGCATTAGTAGCAGATACGGGTTTAGCATTAGAAGCATATACGGGTTTAGCATTAGAAGCAGATACGGGTTTAGCATTAGTAGCAGATACGGGTTTAGCATTAGAAGCAGATACGGGTTTAGCATTAGTAGCAGATACGGGTTTAGCATTAGAAGCAGATACGGGTTTAGCATTAGTAGCAGATACAGGTTTAGCATTAGAAGCAGATAACACAAGCAGTTGTGTTCTTTTTGCCTGGACGTCAGGGGTCACAATGAGAGTGACAGGAAGTGAGGCGAGGGTCCTATAGGAGACAAACAGCTGAGCAGGTCCCCAGATGAACTTCCAGTTGAACTTGTACAGGCTGGAGGGCTGTAGAAGGAAGCATTTGTGCAAAAACTGAAAAAACAAACCAAAACATGAAATTGTATACTTATGCAGCCTGGACCGCTTGGCAGACTTACTCAGGGCTGCAGACTGCAGTCATTAGGAATAAAAATATTAGCTTTTCTTTTTATTTGCTGGAAAGAAAGTGAAAAAAATGTTAAAATATATATTTGTAAGAAATATTCTGGTGTGCTGTGAGAGCAGGGGGACGTGTCGCTTTTGAGGGCTACTCTGGCAGTCAGGGAGAGACACTCTGGGGTCTCCGGTGCTGTTGGACTGGCAGCGTTAGCTTCCCCTTACCCATCAGCACCTGTGTGTTCTGCAGGGTTAGCGTTAGCGTCCCCTTACCCATCAGCACCCGTGTGTTCTGCAGGGTTAGCTTTAGCATCCCCTTACCCATCAGCACCTGTGTGTTCTGCAGGGTTAGCGTTAGCGTTAGATTCCCCTTACCCATCAGCACCTGTGTGTTCTGCAGGGTTAGCGTTAGCATTCCCTTACCCATCAGCACCTGTGTGTTCTGCCCTTACCCATCAGCACCTGTGTGTTCTGCAGGGTTAGCGTTAGCTTCCCCTTACCCATCAGCACCTGTGTGTTCTGCAGGGTTAGCGTTAGTGTTAGATTCCCCTTAACCATCAGCACCTGTGTGTTCTGCAGGGTTAGCGTTAGCATTCCCTTACCCATCAGCACCTGTGTGTTCTGCAGGGTTAGCGTTAGTGTTAGATTCCCCTTACCCATCAGCACCTGTGTGTTCTGCAGGGTTAGCGTTAGTGTGTGTTCTGCAGGGTTAGCGTTAGCATCCCCTTACCCATCAGCACCTGTGTGTTCTGCAGGGTTAGCGTTAGCATCCCCTTACCCATCAGCACCTGTGTGTTCTGCAGGGTTAGCGTTAGCATCCCCTTACCCATCAGCACCTGTGTGTTCTGCAGGGTTAGCGTTAGCATCCCCTTACCCATCAGCACCTGTGTGTTCTGCAGGGTTAGCGTTAGCATTAGATTCCCCTTACCCATCAGCACCTGTGTGTTCTGCAGGGTTAGCGTTAGCATCCCCTTACCCATCAGCACCTGTGTGTTCTGCAGGGTTAGCGTTAGCATCCTGGAGCCTGAGGCCCCTGCCAATTACAGCCATGCTGTAGCCTTTTAACAATCACACTGAATAAAAACCAACATGAGAATCCAACAGACACATCATGCCGTGAATCACATTCACCACTTCTGCGTATGAATTATCTTTGTCTTTTTGTGAAATGGTTTTGGCGCTCCATAAATAACTCATCTGATCTAGGCTGTATCTGAATTTAATTTTTGCTGATTTATGTTTCAAATTACAGTGTTTGTGGTCAGCTTAAACCTATAAAAGTAAAAAGCCAAGTTCACTGAAGGGGGGGGGGGCTGTGTGATATATGTAAGCCTTTTCCAGTTAAGTAAATTATGTTTGCCTTTACAAAAAGTAAATAGAATCGGTCTTTTTTGATTCCCAGGATTTGCCTGGGGGCAAAGGCATGGTATTAATCGTTTTGGAGGGGGGGGGGGGGGGTGGGTTCAGAATCACGAGGGAATGTTTTTGTGATTTGTTTAGCGAGAGGTTGTGCGTTCCCTCATCAGGGGTACAACATGTGGTTTGCGTTGGGGGTCATGTCGGCGTGATTTGTTCCGGATTGGTTGTCACTAACTGTCCAGCGTCTGTCGGCTCGGCACGGAGGAAGCAGGGATCAGAGAGGAAGGAATTACCAGGCCATGAGGATGCTAATCTGAGTGGCATGTGTAACCAGGCAACCCTGTTTTGGACACAGACCCCCCCCCCACCTCTCCTGCCCAGCCCACATGTTACAGGCACTCTCAGGAATAAAAGGTACAAAAAGTACCGAAAAAGGTACAAACGCTTGTCACTGGGGTGGTACCCGATAGGTGTATAAAATTGTACCCCTAGTCAGCAATACACAATTAATTTGCTTGAAAGGGTACTTATTAGTACACAAATAGAACATTATTGTACTTTCAGGGTACATTCGGGACATTTGTTCCTTACAGTCGTAAGATTTAACTCCACTGTACCTTTTTGTACCTATTTCTGAGAATGTGTGCCGATTCCTGTCTAGGTTTAGCCAGAATGACCACAACAGTGTTTATTTCAGAAGGACACAAGGTTTCTGCTGTGATTTTCCAGAAAAACCCACCAACACCACCAATCTAAGTACATAAAAACCCACCAACACCACCAATCTAAGTACATAAAACCCCCCACCAACACCACCAATCTAAGTAGATAGAAACCCACCAACACCACCAATCTAAATAGATAAAAACCCACCAACACCACCAATCTAAGTAGATAAAAACCCACCAACACCACCAATCTAAGTAGATAAAAACCCACCAACACCACCAATCTAAGTAGATAAAAGCCCCCACCAACACCACCAATCTAAGTAGATAAAAACCCACCAACACCACCAATCTAAGTAGATAAAAGCCCCCACCAACACCACCAATCTAAGTAGATAAAAGCCCCCACCAACACCACCAATCTAAGTAGATAAAAGCCCCCACCAACACCACCAATCTAAGTACATAAAAACCCACCAACACCACCAATCTAAGTAGATAAAAGCCCCCACCAACACCACCAATCTAAGTAGATAAAAAAAACCCACCAACACCACCAATCTAAGTAGATAAAAGCCCCCACCAACACCACCAATCTAAGTAGATAAAAACCCACCAACACCACCAATCTAAGTAGATAAAAGCCCCCACCAACACCACCAATCTAAGTAGATAAAAACCCACCAACACCACCAATCTAAGTAGATAAAAGCCCCCACCAACACCACCAATCTAAGTAGATAAAAGCCCCCACCAACACCACCAATCTAAGTAGATAAAAAACCCCCACCAACACCACCAATCTAAGTAGATAAAAACCCCACTATTAAACTATAAAACTCCATCTCAAGCACAGCTGTGTGTAGGTCAGGTGTGCTTTAAAAAAACAGCTTTAAATGTTCAGGTTTTCAGGAACCCCCTCCTCCCAGGTTTCTGGCCTCTTTCACTGGCCCCTACATTCCTAGCAAAAAACCGTCCACGTGTCGTACGTGTAAATAAATATGTATATTTTTGAAAGGCTTCTCCGCTGAACGTTTGCTTTTATCACAGGGCTGCAAGTGGGGAAATGTGACTTTAGTTTATAAGCTTATCAGTAAAGAACACATGAACATCTCTTTAAAACATCTTTTTAAATTTAATCACATCAGCATTATGGAAATCAACCATAATGTAATTCGTATGGAGTTTGTCGGAATGTTCTAAAAAATTTCTGTAAGCCCTCCACATGTTTTTGAATCCCATTCAGGCCTGCGTAAAGAGGTCTACATGTCCATTATCTGAATTTCAGGGATATGTGATGTTATGAGCCTGACCAGGCTGCTCATAACCTTACAGTACTATGAGCCTGACCAGGCTGCTCATAACCTTACAGTATTATGAGCCTGACCAGGCTGCTCATAACCTTACAGTATTATGAGCCTGACCAAGCTGCTCATAACCTTACAACACTATGAGCCTGACCAGGCTGCTCATAACCTTACAGTACTATGAGCCTGACCAGACTGATCATAACCTTACAGTACTATGAGCCTGACCAGACTGATCATAACCTTACAGTACTATGAGCCTGACCAGGCTGCTCATAACCTTACAGTACTATGAGCCTGACCAGGTTTACATAATGTGATATAAGTCCACCCAATGTCCAGGGATGTACTCTGCTTAATGTACAAACCGATAGTCTGTTACTTCGGACCAATCATGATCTTATGCATGTGGCAACGTAAGCCAACTCATCCACTGACCTACAACTTCACACACTGCCTAAAACACTAGACAGGCATCAAATCTCACAAACGACAACTTCCCTTTCAGAGGTTTGAAAGGGGTCGAAGTTGAAGCTGGAGTCGTCATCATTTGCACTCGTGACTTGTGATCTCTCAAAATAAGAGCCTCGTCAGACGAGGGGCGCTCGTAACTGGGGACATTACTGGCTGTGTTTTAGGGAATCGGGTTCTGCAGAGTCATGGGGTCTTTGAACAGTCTGATTGAATCCTCCCATCTGCTCTGCCCTTCTCAGCAAACCACCATCAACATGTATGAACTTCTGCAGATGGTTGTTTTAAAATGGCTGCCATGACTCACCGTGCCAGTGTGTCATACCAGCATGATAACATGTTCCGGATTCGACCAATCGGGGGGACACGTCGAGCCGGGTCTGTTAAAGTTCCATTAAAATTGTGGGAGGAAAATAAACATAGAAAAAAACAGAGCTGAATCTCTCTCTCACTAATGCACACACACACACACACACACACACACACACACACACACTTGCATATGCTCACACAATACGGAGAGCAGGATAAAGGAAGCCGTGGTTTACAAGACATGTGTTAGACACACGCTGCTCACACACACTGCCTGTGTTTACGTGTTTATTATGTTATTGTACTAATACTTCCCACACAGACTGGAGTGATTTTACAAAGCTAGAGAACTGAGACTCATACAATCAAGCCAAGATTAATTTCCTGTTTTATCCTTACATTGGATTGGGTCTGTCATAGCCTCTTGTGTGCATGTATGTGTGTCTCAGGGTTATTTTTAGATGTATTTTAAACACCTGGAACCTGACACAGATGTTTCCGGCATTGGGAACCACACATCACTGCATGTTAATCGCATAAGCAGGGATCACTACTCATGGCCCAATACAGGATGCATGATGCCAGCATGTTCAAAATCCACCTGGAGGGTGAATTAGAGCTCTGAAAAAGAGGGGTCTTGGGTTGCCAGATTTTTTTTAAAGATCTCCTGGCTGAATTTGTATTTTGTCTTCTCAGATTTGCACTGATTTATGAATCTGAAGTACTGGCAGACTAGTCAATGGAAACCACACACTCTTTCTGCTGTAAACCTGTTTCTGGTGGATTTTTAACTTTCTTTGGTGAAACGTGTAAAAAATTTGAAATAAACTTACACATGGCATCCTACTCTGAGATGCTTCATGAATACAGACCGATAGCACAGGATTTCCTGGGCAGGTGTCTCTTGGACAACAGAAAAAGGACTGTCACCCCAGGGTTATGGCGGAATCCAAACACTGGGCTGGATTCAATCAACCCTTGTCCATAACTTTTCTCACCATTAAAGGCATGTTTTCTTCTTACTTCACAAAACACAGAATAGCAAGTTTAATGATGGCCAGAATAAACTTGCTAAACTGCGTTTATGAAGCAGAAAAACGCACTTAACTTTTTTTATTTGTAACCTAAAATTAAATATTGTTAGTCCATTGGTGTTCTTCACCCAAAATGTGAGGTGATGTAGGTTCTACCTGGTGACAGATGATTAGAGAGGGATATAAGAGCCTGGATGTGATAACGCTCCGTGCACAGCCATTCCCAATCCTACTGTCCTGCTCCTGTCTATGCTGCCCTAAATGTTCCAGGAGCATCCCATCCATTATCCCTATCACTCCCATCCATTATCCCTATCACTCCCATCCATTATCCCTATCCCATCCCATCCATTATCCCTATCCCATCCCATCCATTATCCCTATCCCATCCCATCCATTATCCCTATCCCATCCCATCCATTATCCCTATCACTCCCTTCCATTATCCCTATCCCATCCATTATCCCTATCACTCCCTTCCATTATCCCTATCCCATCCCATCCATTATCCCCATCACTCCCTTCCATTATCCCTATCCCATCCCATCCATTATCCCTATCCCATCCCATCCATTATCCCTATCCCATCCATTATCCCTATCACTCCCATCCATTATCCCTATCACTCCCATCCATTATCCCTATCACTCCCATCCATTATCCCTATCACTCCCATCCATTATCCCTATCCCATCCATTATCCCTATCACTCCCATCCATTATCCCTATCACTCCCATCCATTATCCCTATCACTCCCATCCATTATCCCTATCACTTCACAAGGACTGATAGGGAACTGACATTTTTATGATCACTGTAATTACTTTTTAAAATGTATTATTAATTTATTATAATTAATTAATTAATTATTATTTATTATAGATCTCATCTCATTTTATGTTGTTATGTGTGTTATGTGCAGTGCTGATTGCCTTGTAATAAATTGTCCCAAGGGGATAAATAAAGTAGTATTGTATTGTCTTGTATTAACGTTGCACTGCCGTATTCAGAATTAACTGCCGTATTCAGAATTAACTGCCGTATTCAGAATTAAGGTGATAACAATGGCGACTAAAGCAGGACAATAAACTCATCTGAAGACACAGATTTGTAATATATATCATGTCAATAAATTACTGGTAAAAAAAAAAATGACACCACAAAAAAGACCAAAACAGAAAATGCACAGAAAATTGTAGTGGCAATTAATATAAATCACGACAAATCAATCCGTGGTTAAGTAGGCCTCTTAGCTACTGGAACCTTCAGCGAGGTACTTTTTCGAAATTGCTTCAGAAATATCCAGCTTTATAAATTAGATAAGTACTGTACAAACCCAAATTCCAAAAAAGTTTGGACAGTATGCACATAAAAGCAGAAAGCAGTGATTTATAAATTCTCTTTTACGCAATTGAAAACAGTAAAGAACAGATTTAATGTTTTACCTTATCAACTTTATTGATATTTGTAAATATACGGTAATTCCGAATTTGATGCCTGCAACATGTTCCAAAAAAGTTGGGACAGGGGCAAAAAAAGACTGGTTTTTATAGGACTAGATTAAGCTGTAAATACACTGGAACAGTATGGAACACATGGTTGGCTAAATGTAAGTCATCAAGGGTCTGAGGTATCAAATGAGCCTCAAACCGTCACTCTGATGCCAGATATGGATGGTTCACTTGAAGGGTTGTTTCTCCTGACTCATTTTTCCATAGAGTTCAATAAGAAAATGAAACCCTTACAGTGATCCATCCATCTACTTTCAAAAACATTAAAATGTCTCAGTGATTCCACTTTTGAACGCTAGTGTAACGCCTGCAACACGTTCCAAAAAAGTTGTGAAGAAGGCAAAAAAAAAAAACTGGGAAGTTAAAAAAACACCTGTTTGGAACATTCCACAGGTAAGCAGGTGATGCTATCATGACTGGGTATAAAATAATATCAAAAGACTCTTAATATCTTATTTTCAGGTACTCTTTCAAGCGATACTATAACCTCTCTGCATTTGAATGGATCTCGTAAAATTAGTCAGGAGAAACAACCCTTAAAGTGATCCAACCATATCTACTGCATATCTGGCAGCAGAGAGATTGTTTGAGGCTAGTTTCATACCTCAGACCCTTGATGACTTACAGCCATTTAGCCAACCATGGGTTCAATACTATTCCCATGTAATTTACAGCTTAATCTAGTCCCATCCCCCAATTCCCATAGAGATCCATTCAAATGCAGAGAGGATATAGTATCGCTTGTAAGAGTACCAGAAAAAAATATATCAAGAGTCTTTTGATATACTTTTATACCCAGTCATGATAGCATCACCTGTTTACCTGTGGAATGTTCAAAACAGGTGTTTTATGAACGTTTTGCCCCTGTCCCAACTTTTTTGGAAAGTGTTGCAGGCATCAAATTCGGAATTAGCGTATATCTACAAAAATCTATAAAGTTGATAAGGTAATGCATTAACTTTGTACTGTTTTCAATTAAATATATGTAAAGAAGAATTTACAAATCACTGCTTTCTGCTTTTATGTGCATTATACATACTGTCCCAACTTTTTTTTGGAATTGGGGTTTGTACAATAAGGCTACATCACACAATCGCAGCACGAGGTGGACTAGAGGAGGACTAGAGGAGGACATGCAGCGCGAGGAGCATCCCTAGAGCTCCGTGGAATGAGAGGTTTCAGGCTACAAACTTTCCACCAATCAGAGCGCAGCGCCACTCGCACTGTAGCGAGAACAACATGGAAGTGGAAGCAGGAGTGAGAGATTGAGAGAAAAACCCGCAGATTTTCAGCCACAGTGAACCCCAAAGCCACACTCGTTTTCTGTAAAATGATTATTTGCGGTCACACTCGGAACGCTTTGTGACTAATGACAATGTTGGGTATGTACGTACCGGACAGGTTCGTACTCAAGTCCTCTAAGGTCCAAGATGGAATCGGGCTTTTCACCGCCAGACGGGTGAAAAAGGTTTGTTTCTATGTGAAAGGGAAGTTCTGGACAGCTGTTTAAATGGCACGAGTTACAGGCGACGAATGTGCTGAAAATGGTCAATGTAACGGAGCGAAACAGCTGCTAACGCGTTTTAGCGAGTCGTTTGTTTCACGTAGAGTAGACAGACTACCTTGTGTCTGCTGACGTGAGGTGCCACGTCGCTGTTGTGGCTAACGTTAGGCTTGGAGCTACATTGCATTTCACACCACTTCTGTATCTACCCAGATCTTATGCGGGACTGTCAGAATGAAGATCCTTAACGTGACCACGCCAAACTCATCGTGTCCTTTCCTACCGTGCCTTTTTGACAACTTTCACTTTGTACACGTAGTACAAACACAATAGCGCTGCAGTAGCCTACATTACGCATTTCGCTGTTTGTCTTGGATACATTCTATGGAGTAGCAGGAGTTAGCTCGGTGCCGACATTTTATTTGTTATATCTAACAAGTATGAGATACAACTAATATGTGAGCACGATTTAAAACTCCATGCATTGTTTTGTAGTTTCGAGAGACTGGATGCAGTCCAGTAAATTCGTATCTAATTTGCTAAATGTTCTAATGGATATTGCAGCATGGGAGTGCAGGGCCTCCAACTTGACATCTTAGATGGCAGTTTCATTATATGAATTGTCTGTGAGTCCGCGATGATAAAAGAAAACACTACAGAATATATTAACATCCATCAACATCCATTCTCGTAATTTTTTCACATTTCCACTATAACCCGACTGCACAAGATAGCATGACTGTAGCTTCCACCACCGTTCCTTCGAGTAAAACGTGCTTAATTGATCGGCTGATCGATATTGATTTAATGCGCCATAATGAACAGCACGCGCTCCAGTCTGACCTGACGCTCTCTTCGGTAGGGCGAGAAGTTCGGTCCGTTCGCTGGGGAGAAGAGGATGGTTAACGAGCTGGATGATAACATGGACCCCAGACTAATGTGGGAGGTAGGTTTAACACACACGTTCAGCAGGCATAGCACCCCAACATTGCCTGTCCTCTGAGAATATTCAGATCCAACACTGGCTCGTGACAGACAGTGGAGCTTATGGAAAATGTAGTTCACTGAAAACGGTGGACGTTAACACTGATGAAACGGTGCGCTGTATTACAGGTGTGTGTGTGTGTGTGTGTCTGTGTGTGTGTGATATGAAAGAGCAAGAATAAACTGCTGTATTAAGAGTGTGTGCATACATGCGTGTAACAGTGCTGTGTGTGTGTGTGTCTGTGCTCTGTGTGTGTGTGTAACATGCTCTGTGTGTGTGTGTGACATACACTGCTCTGTTTGCAGGTTCGAGGGAATAAAGGGGGCGTGCTCTATGTTCTGGATGCGAGTAACCCTCGCCATGCCAACTGGCTGCGCTTCATCCACCAGGCCCCATCACAGGAGCGCAAGAACCTGGCCGCCATCCAGGTACCAGCTGCATGCTGTAGACCTGTCTATTATCTCTAAACAACACACCTGTGTGAGCTGTATACCTGTCTATTAGCTCTACACAACACACACCTGTGTGAGCTGCATGCTGTAGACCTGTCTATTATCTCTAAACAACACACCTGTGTGAGCTGTATACCTGTCTATTAGCTCTAAACCACACACACCTGTGTGCGCTGTATACCTGTCTATTCGCTCTAAACCACACACACCTGTGTGAGCTGCATGCTGTAGACCTGTCTATTAACTCTGAACAACACACACCTGTGTGAGCTGTATACCTGTCTATTAACTCTGAACAACACACACCTGTGTGAGCTGTATACCTGTCTATTAACTCTGAACAACACACACCTGTGTGAGCTGTATACCTGTCTATTAACTCTGAACAACACACACCTGTGTGAGCTGTATACCTGTCTATTAACTCTGAACAACACACACCTGTGTGAGCTGCATGCTGTATACCTGTCTATTATCTCTAAACAACACACCTGTGTGAGCTGTATACCTGTCTATTAACTCTGAACAACACACACCTGTGTGAGCTGCATGCTGTATACCTGTCTATTATCTCTAAACAACACACCTGTGTGAGCTGTATACCTGTCTATTATCTCTGAACAACACACACCTGTGTGAGCTGTATACCTGTCTATTATCTCTGAACAACACACACCTGTGTGAGCTGTATACCTGTCTATTATCTCTAAACAACACACACCTGTGTGAGCTGCATGCTGTATACCTGTCTATTATCTCTAAACAACACACCTGTGTGAGCTGTATACCTGTCTATTATCTCTGAACAACACACACCTGTGTGAGCTGTATACCTGTCTATTAACTCTGAACAACACACACCTGTGTGAGCTGCATGCTGTATACCTGTCTATTAACTCTAAACAACACACCTGTGTGAGCTGCATACTGTATACCTGTCTATTATCTCTACACAACACACCTGTGTGCGCTGTATACCTGTCTATTAACTCTAAACAACACACACCTGTGTGAGCTGTATGCTGTATACCTGTCTATTATCTCTACACAACACACCTGTGTGCGCTGTATACCTGTCTATTAGCTCTAAACAACACACACCTGTGTGAGCTGTATACCTGTCTATTAACTCTGAACAACACACACCTGTGTGAGCTGCATGCTGTATACCTGTCTATTAACTCTAAACAACACACCTGTGTGAGCTGCATACTGTATACCTGTCTATTATCTCTACACAACACACCTGTGTGCGCTGTATACCTGTCTATTATCTCTAAACAACACACACCTGTGTGAGCTGCATGCTGTATACCTGTCTATTAACTCTAAACAACACACACCTGTGTGAGCTGTATGCTGTATACCTGTCTATTATCTCTACACAACACACCTGTGTGCGCTGTATACCTGTCTATTAGCTCTAAACCACACACACCTGTGTGAGCTGCATGCTGTATACCTGTCTATTCGCTCTAAACCACACACACCTGTGTGCGCTGTATACCTGTCTATTATCTCTGAACAACACACACCTGTGTGAGCTGTATACCTGTCTATTATCTCTGAACAACACACACCTGTGTGAGCTGTATACCTGTCTATTATCTCTAAACAACACACACCTGTGTGAGCTGCATGCTGTATACCTGTCTATTATCTCTACACAACACACACCTGTGTGAGCTGCATGCTGTAGACCTGTCTATTATCTCTAAACAACACACACCTGTGTGAGCTGTATGCTGTATACCTGTCTATTATCTCTAAACAACACACCTGTGTGAGCTGTATACCTGTCTATTAGCTCTAAACCACACACACCTGTGTGCGCTGCATACCTGCCTATTATCTCTGAACAACACACACCTGTGTGAGCTGCATGCTGTATACCTGTCTATTATCTCTAACCAACACACACCTGTGTAAGCTGTATACCTGTCTATTATCTCTGAACAACACACACCTGTGTGAGCTGCATGCTGTACACCTGTCTATTATAAACACCTGGTTGTGTGGAGGTGTAGGTAATATTAATATAAACACCTGGTTTTGTTGGGGATACACTGTTGAGTGAATGCCTGAATCAGCTTTTTAGGGACCACAAGCATTTTTTATATTTATTAAGTTAACCTTATAGCTAGGAGCTGAGCTGGGGGGCTGGGGGGAGGGGTCACTTTACAGTAGTATCTACAAAATCTCTACTCCCTCAACACTGGAGGATGGGCCCCCCCCCCCCCCAAAAAAAAAAATAACAAAAAATAAAAAAACAGAATAATATCGTTTATTATGATAACATCAGTCTCCTGGCTTAATCAGGTTACGTATTGCATGAGTTCGTGAAAGTAAACCATTCTTCATCCAAACGCACCAAACCCCCTATTCATAAATAAATAAATAAATAAATAAATAAGTTGGTGAACTGTTCTCTTTCAGCAGATGTGTGGTTCTGCCTTGGACACCGCAGACAGCAGAAAGCTTGTTTTATTTCAAAAGAGCCGGTCTCATGGGCTAGACCTCAACGCTATACATTCCTCACCACATGTGTAATCAACTGCAATAAAGTATACCCACTAGAAATTATTCAAATCAGCTACGAAAATTCAATATCCTCCCAGAAAGCGGGGTATCCGTACGGAATCTGAACCCTGGGACATTTCACTTTTGCATGAACGTGATTCGTCAAAAAAAAGTGGGAAGTTTAAAAAAAAAAAAGGAAATAAATAAAAAATGCAGAGAAACTGAAGACGATGACTTGTTCCCAGTGACGCGGGCCTGTTCCAGTGCGCTGCTGTGCTATGTGCTTTAGGGCTTTTCAAAGGAGCGTCGTCCACCTCCGAAGCTCTGCCTTCCATCCACCCCTGACATTTATTGGGGTCATTTAGTTTCCGCGGGTAAATTAATATGTGAAGAAGGAAAAAGAGGAACGGCACTTTAATTTCATTAGAACCCGACCTGAGTAGCACTTGAGTTTGATGATGACGTATTTAAGGGGGTTCCCCTTTGACCTTTGACCTTAATCAGGCCGGCACTGGGGAATGTCTGCGCGTAATAGCTCCACGTGTCCTGTGTGATGGAGATGGTGGTGATTTAATGTGCACTGGGGTGGGGTGGGGTGTGGCGGTGCGTTTGGCGGGTTGTGTTTCCATGGTGATACCACATTAACCCTTGAGGTACCCAACAGCCAAGTTGCGATCGATGACACTTCAATTCAGGACATTAACATTCTGGGCATTTTTCAGTTGATGACTTTAATTGCATTTAATTGCTGAATTGGCTGATCTGAGGTGGAACAACCGCCCTAGCCATGCTCTAGAGACGATGCACATCACAGAGGAGGTTCAGTGCGTGTGCGTGTGCGAGTGTGTGTGTGTGTGAGAGTGTGTGAGAGTGTGTGAGAGAGTGTGTGAGAGAGTGTGTGAGAGTGTGTGAGAGTGTGTGTGAGAGTGTGTGAGAGTGTGTGAGAGAGTGTGAGAGAGAGAGTGTGAGAGAGAGTGTGAGAGAGTGTGAGAGTGTGAGAGAGTGTGAGAGAGTGTGAGAGAGTGTGAGAGCGTGTGAGAGCGTGTGAGAGAGTGTGAGAGAGTGTGTGAGAGTGTGTGAGAGTGTGTGAGAGAGTGTGAGAGAGTGTGTGAGAGTGTGAGTGTGTGAGTGTGTGAGTGTGTGAGAGAGTGTGTGAGAGTGTGTGAGAGTGTGTGAGAGTGTGTGAGAGTGTGAGAGAGTGTGAGAGAGTGTGAGAGAGTGTGAGAGAGTGTGAGAGAGAGTGTGAGAGAGTGTGAGAGAGTGTGTGAGAGAGTGTGTGAGAGAGTGTGTGATTTTTGCTCCTGTGCTTGTGGAGTTTCTAGTTCAGCCGCACACATCCATAGAGAGCCTTTCATTTCTGCTGCACTGGGACAGTCTTTTTTTGGCACTTGTTAAAATTCCACGGTGCTTTTGATTCTCCCGTGATGTATAGTTTTAAACCCAAGTAGACTTTTCTGGGGGATTGTGGGTAAAGAGTCGTCTCCTAAAGAGCCTTCGCTGTGCTCTGCCCATAATGCTCCATTCACACGTCAGTTTTAGAGCGGCCAGAATTAGCAACATGGAAAATGAAAATGTTTATGCTTGTGTATGCAGGAGTCTCTCCCATTCCAGCCTGACAGTGGTGTAAGGTTACTGGGATTGGAGACTACATTAGAAATGAAAAACATATTTTTTTCAAAAGATTTCATATTGATGAAGGCTATTGCGACAGTCTATGACAAATATTTGACTTTGTTTGTTTTGAACTTCTCCAAAATATTTAAGGCTTACTGTAGAGCAGGAGTGGGCAATCTTTCCCGAAATGGGCCGGTGTGGGTGCAGGTTTTATCTGTAAAGGGCCGGTGTGGGTGCAGGTTTTATCTGTAAAGGGCTGGTGTGGGTGCGGGTTTTACCTGTAAAGGGCCGGTGTGGGTGCAGGTTGTATCTGTAAAGGGCCGGTGTGGGTGCAGGTTTTATCTGTAAAGGGCCGGTGTGGGTGCAGGGTTTATCTGTAAAGGGCCGGTGTGGGTGCAGGTTTTATCTGTAAAGGGCCGGTGTGGGTGCAGAATGTTGAATAACGTGTTGTGTTTGAGGAGAGAATGTTCTATAACGTGTTGTGTTTGAGGAGAGAATGTTGAATAACGTGTTGTGTTTGAGGAGAGAATGTTGAATAACGTGTTGTGTTTGAGGAGAGAATGTTGAATAACGTGTTGTGTTTGAGGAGAGAATGTTGAATAACGTGTTGTGTTTGAGGAGAGAATGTTGAATAACGTGTTGTGTTTGAGGAGAGAATGTTGAATAACGTGTTGTGTTTGAGGAGAGAATGTTGAATAACGTGTTGTGTTTGAGGAGAGAATGTTGAATAACGTGTTGTGTTTGAGGAGAGAGTGTTGAATAACGTGTTGTGTTTGAGGAGAGAATGTTGAATAACGTGTTGTGTTTGAGGAGAGAGTGTTGAATAACGTGTTGTGTTTGAGGAGAGAATGTTGAATAACGTGTTGTGTTTGAGGAGAGAGTGTTGAATAACGTGTTGTGTTTGAGGAGAGAATGTTGAATAACGTGTTGTGTTTGAGGAGAGAATGTAGAATAACGTGTTGTGTTTGAGGAGAGAATGTAGAATAACGTGTTGTGTTTGAGGAGAGAATGTTGAATAACGTGTTGTGTTTGAGGAGAGAATGTTGAATAACGTGTTGTGTTTGAGGAGAGAATGTTGAATAACGTGTTGTGTTTGAGGAGAGAATGTTGAATAACGTGTTGTGTTTGAGGAGAGAATGTTGAATAACGTGTTGTGTTTGAGGAGAGAATGTTGAATAACGTGTTGTGTTTGAGGAGAGAATGTTGAATAACGTGTTGTGTTTGAGGAGAGAATGTTGAATAACGTGTTGTGTTTGAGGAGAGAGTGTTGAATAACGTGTTGTGTTTGAGGAGAGAATGTTGAATAACGTGTTGTGTTTGAGGAGAGAGTGTTGAATAACGTGTTGTGTTTGAGGAGAGAATGTTGAATAACGTGTTGTGTTTGAGGAGAGAGTGTTGAATAACGTGTTGTGTTTGAGGAGAGAATGTTGAATAACGTGTTGTGTTTGAGGAGAGAATGTTGAATAACGTGTTGTGTTTGAGGAGAGAATGTTGAATAACGTGTTGTGTTTGAGGAGAGAATGTTGAATAACGTGTTGTGTTTGAGGAGAGAATGTTGAATAACGTGTTGTGTTTGAGGAGAGAATGTTGAATAACGTGTTGTGTTTGAGGAGAGAATGTTGAATAACGTGGTGTGTTTGAGGAGAGAATGTTGAATAACGTGTTGTGTTTGAGGAGAGAATGTTGAATAACGTGTTGTGTTTGAGGAGAGAGTGTTGAATAACGTGTTGTGTTTGAGGAGAGAGTGTTGAATAACGTGTTGTGTTTGAGGAGAGAGTGTTGAATAACGTGTTGTGTTTGAGGAGAGAATGTTGAATAACGTGTTGTGTTTGAGGAGAGAATGTAGAATAACGTGTTGTGTTTGAGGAGAGAATGTAGAATAACGTGTTGTGTTTGAGGAGAGAATGTTGAATAACGTGTTGTGTTTGAGGAGAGAATGTTGAATAACGTGTTGTGTTTGAGGAGAGAATGTTGAATAACGTGTTGTGTTTGAGGAGAGAATGTTGAATAACGTGTTGTGTTTGAGGAGAGAATGTTGAATAACGTGTTGTGTTTGAGGAGAGAATGTTGAATAACGTGTTGTGTTTGAGGAGAGAATGTTGAATAACGTGTTGTGTTTGAGGAGAGAATGTAGAATAACGTGTTGTGTTTGAGGAGAGAATGTAGAATAACGTGTTGTGTTTGAGGAGAGAATGTTGAATAACGTGTTGTGTTTGAGGAGAGAATGTTGAATAACGTGTTGTGTTTGAGGAGAGAATGTTGAATAACGTGGTGTGTTTGAGGAGAGAATGTTGAATAACGTGGTGTGTTTGAGGAGAGAATGTTGAATAACGTGTTGTGTTTGAGGAGAGAATGTTGAATAACGTGTTGTGTTTGAGGAGAGAGTGTTGAATAACGTGTTGTGTTTGAGGAGAGAGTGTTGAATAACGTGTTGTGTTTGAGGAGAGAATGTTGAATAACGTGTTGTGTTTGAGGAGAGAGTGTTGAATAACGTGTTGTGTTTGAGGAGAGAATGTTGAATAACGTGTTGTGTTTGAGGAGAGAGTGTTGAATAACGTGTTGTGTTTGAGGAGAGAATGTTGAATAACGTGTTGTGTTTGAGGAGAGAATGTTGAATAACGTGTTGTGTTTGAGGAGAGAATGTTGAATAACGTGTTGTGTTTGAGGAGAGAATGTTGAATAACGTGTTGTGTTTGAGGAGAGAGTGTTGAATAACGTGTTGTGTTTGAGGAGAGAGTGTTGAATAACGTGTTGTGTTTGAGGAGAGAATGTTGAATAACGTGTTGTGTTTGAGGAGAGAATGTTGAATAACGTGTTGTGTTTGAGGAGAGAGTGTTGAATAACGTGTTGTGTTTGAGGAGAGAGTGTTGAATAACGTGTTGTGTTTGAGGAGAGAATGTTGAATAACGTGTTGTGTTTGAGGAGAGAGTGTTGAATAACGTGTTGTGTTTGAGGAGAGCGTGTTGAATAACGTGTTGTGTTTGAGGAGAGAATGTTGAATAACGTGTTGTGTTTGAGGAGAGAATGTTGAATAACGTGTTGTGTTTGAGGAGAGAATGTTGAATAACGTGTTGTGTTTGAGGAGAGAGTGTTGAATAACGTGTTGTGTTTGAGGAGAGAGTGTTGAATAACGTGTTGTGTTTGAGGAGAGAATGTTGAATAACGTGTTGTGTTTGAGGAGAGCGTGTTGAATAACGTGTTGTGTTTGAGGAGAGAATGTTGAATAACGTGTTGTGTTTGAGGAGAGAATGTTGAATAACGTGTTGTGTTTGAGGAGAGAATGTTGAATAACGTGTTGTGTTTGAGGAGAGAATGTTGAATAACGTGTTGTGTTTGAGGAGAGAATGTTGAATAACGTGTTGTGTTTGAGGAGAGAATGTTGAATAACGTGTTGTGTTTGAGGAGAGAGTGTTGAATAACGTGTTGTGTTTGAGGAGAGAATGTTGAATAACGTGTTGTGTTTGAGGAGAGAGTGTTGAATAACGTGTTGTGTTTGAGGAGAGAATGTTGAATAACGTGTTGTGTTTGAGGAGAGAGTGTTGAATAACGTGTTGTGTTTGAGGAGAGAATGTTGAATAACGTGTTGTGTTTGAGGAGAGAATGTAGAATAACGTGTTGTGTTTGAGGAGAGAATGTAGAATAACGTGTTGTGTTTGAGGAGAGAATGTTGAATAACGTGTTGTGTTTGAGGAGAGAATGTTGAATAACGTGTTGTGTTTGAGGAGAGAATGTTGAATAACGTGTTGTGTTTGAGGAGAGAATGTTGAATAACGTGTTGTGTTTGAGGAGAGAATGTTGAATAACGTGTTGTGTTTGAGGAGAGAATGTTGAATAACGTGTTGTGTTTGAGGAGAGAATGTTGAATAACGTGTTGTGTTTGAGGAGAGAATGTTGAATAACGTGTTGTGTTTGAGGAGAGAGTGTTGAATAACGTGTTGTGTTTGAGGAGAGAATGTTGAATAACGTGTTGTGTTTGAGGAGAGAATGTTGAATAACGTGTTGTGTTTGAGGAGAGAGTGTTGAATAACGTGTTGTGTTTGAGGAGAGAATGTTGAATAACGTGTTGTGTTTGAGGAGAGAATGTAGAATAACGTGTTGTGTTTGAGGAGAGAATGTTGAATAACGTGTTGTGTTTGAGGAGAGAATGTTGAATAACGTGTTGTGTTTGAGGAGAGAATGTTGAATAACGTGTTGTGTTTGAGGAGAGAATGTTGAATAACGTGGTGTGTTTGAGGAGAGAATGTTGAATAACGTGGTGTGTTTGAGGAGAGAATGTTGAATAACGTGTTGTGTTTGAGGAGAGAATGTTGAATAACGTGTTGTGTTTGAGGAGAGAGTGTTGAATAACGTGTTGTGTTTGAGGAGAGAGTGTTGAATAACGTGTTGTGTTTGAGGAGAGAATGTTGAATAACGTGTTGTGTTTGAGGAGAGAGTGTTGAATAACGTGTTGTGTTTGAGGAGAGAATGTTGAATAACGTGTTGTGTTTGAGGAGAGAGTGTTGAATAACGTGTTGTGTTTGAGGAGAGAGTGTTGAATAACGTGTTGTGTTTGAGGAGAGAATGTTGAATAACGTGTTGTGTTTGAGGAGAGAGTGTTGAATAACGTGTTGTGTTTGAGGAGAGAATGTTGAATAACGTGTTGTGTTTGAGGAGAGAATGTTGAATAACGTGTTGTGTTTGAGGAGAGAATGTTGAATAACGTGTTGTGTTTGAGGAGAGAATGTTGAATAACGTTTTGTGTTTGAGGAGAGAATGTTGAATAACGTGTTGTGTTTGAGGAGAGAATGTTGAATAACGTGTTGTGTTTGAGGAGAGAATGTTGAATAACGTGTTGTGTTTGAGGAGAGAATGTTGAATAACGTGTTGTGTTTGAGGAGAGAATGTTGAATAACGTGTTGTGTTTGAGGAGAGAGTGTTGAATAACGTGTTGTGTTTGAGGAGAGAATGTTGAATAACGTGTTGTGTTTGAGGAGAGAGTGTTGAATAACGTGTTGTGTTTGAGGAGAGAATGTTGAATAACGTGTTGTGTTTGAGGAGAGAGTGTTGAATAACGTGTTGTGTTTGAGGAGAGAATGTTGAATAACGTGTTGTGTTTGAGGAGAGAATGTAGAATAACGTGTTGTGTTTGAGGAGAGAATGTAGAATAACGTGTTGTGTTTGAGGAGAGAATGTTGAATAACGTGTTGTGTTTGAGGAGAGAATGTTGAATAACGTGTTGTGTTTGAGGAGAGAATGTTGAATGACGTGTTGTGTTTGAGGAGAGAATGTTGAATAACGTGTTGTGTTTGAGGAGAGAATGTTGAATAACGTGTTGTGTTTGAGGAGAGAATGTTGAATAACGTGTTGTGTTTGAGGAGAGAATGTTGAATAACGTGTTGTGTTTGAGGAGAGAATGTAGAATAACGTGTTGTGTTTGAGGAGAGAATGTAGAATAACGTGTTGTGTTTGAGGAGAGAATGTTGAATAACGTGTTGTGTTTGAGGAGAGAATGTTGAATAACGTGTTGTGTTTGAGGAGAGAATGTTGAATAACGTGGTGTGTTTGAGGAGAGAATGTTGAATAACGTGGTGTGTTTGAGGAGAGAATGTTGAATAACGTGTTGTGTTTGAGGAGAGAATGTTGAATAACGTGTTGTGTTTGAGGAGAGAGTGTTGAATAACGTGTTGTGTTTGAGGAGAGAGTGTTGAATAACGTGTTGTGTTTGAGGAGAGAATGTTGAATAACGTGTTGTGTTTGAGGAGAGAGTGTTGAATAACGTGTTGTGTTTGAGGAGAGAATGTTGAATAACGTGTTGTGTTTGAGGAGAGAGTGTTGAATAACGTGTTGTGTTTGAGGAGAGAATGTTGAATAACGTGTTGTGTTTGAGGAGAGAATGTTGAATAACGTGTTGTGTTTGAGGAGAGAATGTTGAATAACGTGTTGTGTTTGAGGAGAGAATGTTGAATAACGTGTTGTGTTTGAGGAGAGAGTGTTGAATAACGTGTTGTGTTTGAGGAGAGAGTGTTGAATAACGTGTTGTGTTTGACGGAGAGAATGTTGAATAACGTGTTGTGTTTGAGGAGAGAATGTTGAATAACGTGTTGTGTTTGAGGAGAGAGTGTTGAATAACGTGTTGTGTTTGAGGAGAGAGTGTTGAATAACGTGTTGTGTTTGAGGAGAGAATGTTGAATAACGTGTTGTGTTTGAGGAGAGAGTGTTGAATAACGTGTTGTGTTTGAGGAGAGCGTGTTGAATAACGTGTTGTGTTTGAGGAGAGAATGTTGAATAACGTGTTGTGTTTGAGGAGAGAATGTTGAATAACGTGTTGTGTTTGAGGAGAGAATGTTGAATAACGTGTTGTGTTTGAGGAGAGAGTGTTGAATAACGTGTTGTGTTTGAGGAGAGAGTGTTGAATAACGTGTTGTGTTTGAGGAGAGAATGTTGAATAACGTGTTGTGTTTGAGGAGAGCGTGTTGAATAACGTGTTGTGTTTGAGGAGAGAATGTTGAATAACGTGTTGTGTTTGAGGAGAGAATGTTGAATAACGTGTTGTGTTTGAGGAGAGAATGTTGAATAACGTGTTGTGTTTGAGGAGAGAGTGTTGAATAACGTGTTGTGTTTGAGGAGAGAGTGTTGAATAACGTGTTGTGTTTGAGGAGAGAATGTTGAATAACGTGTTGTGTTTGAGGAGCGAATGCTTTACTTGGTACTTGCGCTGAAGAGAAGCCGCTGGAGCTTGAAGCATTGAGGAGTAAAGGAAAGGCTTATAAGAGGTTTTTAGAGGTGAAGCTGTGTCAGAAACACTCAGCCTTTCTTACGGTGTTTTTCCTTTCAGGAAGATCGAGTTGCTTTAAAAAATAATGAAACCGAATCTTAAGTCAATGTCAGCAGGGCATCTTTGGAAATGTTGTGGACTTTTATTTCTGTCTTCATTTATTTATTTATTACATTGAATATTTTCAGGATGGTGAAAATATCTTCTACTTGGCTGTGGATGACATTGGGACTGATACGGAACTGCTGATTGGCTACCTGGACAGTGACATGGAGGAAGAGGAGGACGAAGAGGAAGTTATTAAAGATGAAGATGAGAACAGTAGGGAGGCCAAACATCTTGCTGAGACTGGTACATGTGAGTGAGTGAGTGAGTGAGTGAGTGAGTGAGTGAGTGAGTGATACTATGAGGAGCTGTCTAGGCCTTATTTCAAACTTTGCTTTACACGTGTAAAACAATCACGCATACATGCATACTAGTGTACACACACACATGTAAAACACTCACACATACATGAATACTCCTGTGTACTTACACATTTGTACATGCATATATGAAACAATCACACATACATACATACATACATACAACAATATCACATACATGAAACAATCTCACATACATAGGTGAAACGCCTATGTATGTGAGATTCTTTATGAATGATTGTTATGTCTGTCTATTTTATGACTGTATGTGCAAGTGTTTCACCTCTGCAGGTGTGAGTGTTTTATGCATGTATGTGCAAGTGTTTCACCTATGCAGGTGTGAGTGTTTTATGAATGTATGTGCAAGTGTTTCACCTGTGCAGGTGTGAGTGTTTTATGAATGTATGTGCAAGTGTTTCACCTGTGCAGGTGTGAGTGTTTTATGAATGTATGTGCAAGTGTTTCACCTGTGCAGGTGTGAGTGTTTTATGCATGTATGTGCAAGTGTTTCACCTGTGCCGGTGTGAGTGTTTTATGAATGTATGTGCAAGTGTTTCACCTGTGCCGGTGTGAGTGTTTTATGAATGTATGTGCAAGTGTTTCACCTATGCAGGTGTGAGTGTTTTATGAATGTATGTGCAAGTGTTTCACCTGTGCCGGTGTGAGTGTTTTATGAATGTATGTGCAAGTGTTTCACCTGTGCCGGTGTGAGTGTTTTATGAATGTATGTGCAAGTGTTTCACCTGTGCAGGTGTGAGTGTTTCATGAATGTATGTGCAAGTGTTTCACCTGTGCAGGTGTGAGTGTTTCATGAATGTATGTGCAAGTGTTTCATCTGTGCAGGTGTGAGTGTTTCATGAATGTATGTGCAAGTGTTTCACCTGTGCCGGTGTGAGTGTTTTATGAATGTATGTGCAAGTGTTTCACCTATGCAGGTGTGAGTGTTTCATGAATGTATGTGCAAGTGTTTCACCTGTGCAGGTGTGAGTGTTTTATGCATGTATGTGCAAGTGTTTCACCTGTGCAGGTGTGAGTGTTTTATGAATGTATGTGCAAGTGTTTCACCTATGCAGGTGTGAGTGTTTCATGAATGTATGTGCAAGTGTTTCACCTGTGCAGGTGTGAGTGTTTTATGAATGTATGTGCAAGTGTTTCACCTGTGCAGGTGTGAGTGTTTTATGAATGTATGTGCAAGTGTTTCCCCTATGCAGGTGTGAGTGTTTTATGAATGTATGTGCAAGTGTTTCACCTGTGCAGGTGTGAGTGTTTTATGAATGTATGTGCAAGTATTTCACCTATGCAGGTGTGAGTGTTTTATGAATGTATGTGCAAGTGTTTCCCCTATGCAGGTGTGAGTGTTTTATGCATGTATGTGCAAGTGTTTCACCTGTGCAGGTGTGAGTGTTTTATGCATGTATGTGCAAGTGTTTCACCTGTGCAGGTGTGAGTGTTTTATGCATGTTTGTGCAAGTGTTTCACCTGTGCAGGTGTGAGTGTTTTATGCATGTTTGTGCAAGTGTTTCACCTGTGCAGGTGTGAGTGTTTTATGAATGTATGTGCAAGTGTTTCACCTGTGCAGGTGTGAGTGTTTTATGCATGTATGTGCAAGTGTTTCACCTGTGCAGGTGTGAGTGTTTTATGCATGTTTGTGCAAGTGTTTCACCTGTGCATGTGTGAGTGTTTTATGAATGTATGTGCAAGTATTTCACCTGTGCAGGTGTGAGTGTTTTATGAATATATGTGCAAGTATTTCACCTGTGCAGGTGTGAGTGTTTTATGAATGTATGTGCAAGTATTTCACCTGTGCAGGTGTGAGTGTTTTATGAATGTATGTGCAAGTGTTTCACCTGTGCAGGTGTGAGTGTTTTATGAATGTATGTGCAAGTATTTCACCTGTGCAGGTGTGAGTGTTTTATGAATGTATGTGCAAGTATTTCACCTGTGCAGGTGTGAGTGTTTTATGAATGTATGTGCAAGTGTTTCCCCTATGCAGGTGTGAGTGTTTTATGAATGTATGTGCAAGTGTTTCACCTGTGCAGGTGTGAGTGTTTTATGAATGTATGTGCAAGTGTTTCACCTGTGCAGGTGTGAGTGTTTTATGCATGTATGTGCAAGTGTTTCACCTGTGCAGGTGTGAGTGTTTTATGCATGTATGTGCAAGTGTTTCACCTGTGCAGGTGTGAGTGTTTTATGCATGTATGTGCAAGTGTTTCACCTGTGCAGGTGTGAGTGTTTTATGCATGTATGTGCAAGTGTTTCACCTGTGCAGGTGTGAGTGTTTTATGAATGTATGTGCAAGTATTTCACCTATGCAGGTGTGAGTGTTTTATGCATGTATGTGCAAGTGTTTCACCTGTGCAGGTGTGTGTTTTATGCATGTTTGTGCAAGTGTTTCACCTGTGCAGGTGTGAGTGTTTTATGCATGTATGTGCAAGTGTTTCACCTGTGCAGGTGTGAGTGTTTTATGAATGTATGTGCAAGTATTTCACCTATGCAGGTGTGAGTGTTTTATGCATGTATGTGCAAGTGTTTCACCTATGCAGGTGTGAGTGTTTTATGCATGTATGTGCAAGTGTTTCACCTATGCAGGTGTGAGTGTTTTATGCATGTATGTGCAAGTGTTTCACCTGTGCAGGTGTGAGTGTTTTATGCATGTTTGTGCAAGTGTTTCACCTGTGCAGGTGTGAGTGTTTTATGCATGTATGTGCAAGTGTTTCACCTATGCAGGTGTGAGTGTTTTATGCATGTATGTGCAAGTGTTTCACCTGTGCAGGTGTGAGTGTTTTATGAATGTATGTGCAAGTATTTCACCTATGCAGGTGTGAGTGTTTTATGCATGTATGTGCAAGTGTTTCACCTGTGCAGGTGTGAGTGTTTTATGCATGTTTGTGCAAGTGTTTCACCTATGCAGGTTTGAGTGTTTTATGCATGTATGTGCAAGTGTTTCACCTGTGCAGGTGTGAGTGTTTTATGAATGTATGTGCAAGTGTTTCACCTGTGCAGGTGTGAGTGTTTTATGCATGTATGTGCAAGTGTTTCACCTATGCAGGTGTGAGTGTTTTATGCATGTATGTGCAAGTGTTTCACCTATGCAGGTGTGAGTGTTTTATGCATGTTTGTGCAAGTGTTTCACCTGTGCAGGTGTGAGTGTTTTATGCATGTATGTGCAAGTGTTTCACCTGTGCAGGTGTGAGTGTTTTATGCATGTTTGTGCAAGTGTTTCACCTGTGCAGGTGTGAGTGTTTTATGCATGTTTGTGCAAGTGTTTCACCTATGCAGGGGAGTAAGTCTCAGAATAACCGGAAGGCAGAATCATATACAGAAAAGGATGTTAGCACTGTTTGCTGCTGTCATGGGGGATAACAGCCGAGGCTGTAAACCTTTTGTGGTCACTGCACAAGTCTGTAGAGATGTCTGCCTCACCACCAACACCATCATTACATGCCGACGACCTTCGACGGCTGTGGCAAGACAAATTAATGTTAGCATGCAAACCACGCCATCGCCAAACCACGCCATCACCAAACCACGCCATCACCAAACAGCGCCATCATCAAACAATGCCATCACCAAACCACCCCATCACCAAACAATGCCATCACCAAGCAACCCCATCACCAAACAATGCCATCACCAAACAACCCCATCACCAATCCACGCCATCACCAAACAACCCCATCACCAAACAGCGCCATCATCAAACAATTCTTTAAAAAAAAAAGTACTTTCTTCATTAGGAGAACTCCAGGACAGCCCAATTCTGTCCGTTTTCAGGCACCTGGAAAACGAGCTAGGTAAAGGTGCATCTAACTTGATTTTTATGATCGTTTTAGCACTAGAAAACACAAAATGCATGTTTTTCACTCAATCAAAGCTTTATTTAAACATTTGAGATATGGATCTATTTTGACAGCAAAACAAAAACAGAATTATGAAGGCTGATGCGTTTAAATCTATAGACCACTTCTGCAGCCTAGCTATGTAATGTTAAATCTATAGACCACTTCTGCAGACTAGCTATGTAATGTTAAATCTATAGACTACTTCTGCAGCCTAGCTATGTAATGTTAAATCTATAGACTACTTCTGCAGCCTAGCTATGTAATGTTAAATCTATAGACCACTTTTGCAGCCTAGCTATGTAATGTTAAATCTATAGACCACTTCTGCAGCCTAGCTATGTAATGTTAAATCTATAGACCACTTCTGCAGCCTAGCTATGTAATGTTAAATCTATAGACCACTTCTGCAGCCTAGCTATGTAATGTTAAATCTATAGACCACTTCTGCAGCCTAGCTATGTAATGTTAAATCTATAGACCACTTTTGCAGCCTAGCTATGTAATGTTAAATCTATAGACCACTTCTGCAGCCTAGCTATGTAATGTTAAATCTATAGACCACTTCTGCAGCCTAGCTATGTAATGTTAAATCTATAGACCACTTCTGCAGCCTAGCTATGTAATGTTAAATCTATAGACCCCTTCTGCAGCCTAGCTATGTAATGTTAAATCTATAGACCACTTCTGCAGCCTAGCTATGTAATGTTAAATCTATAGACCACTTCTGCAGACTAGCTATGTAATGTTAAATCTATAGACCACTTCTGCAGCCTAGCTATGTAATGTTAAATCTATAGACCACTTATGCAGCCTAGCTATGTAATGTTAAATCTATAGACCACTTCTGCAGACTAGCTATGTAATGTTAAATCTGTAGACCACTTCTGCAGACTAGCTATGTAATGTTAAATCTATAGACTACTTCTGCAGCCTAGCTATGTAATGTTAAATCTATAGACTACTTCTGCAGCCTAGCTATGTAATGTTAAATCTATAGACCACTTTTGCAGCCTAGCTATGTAATGTTAAATCTATAGACCACTTCTGCAGCCTAGCTATGTAATGTTAAATCTATAGACCACTTCTGCAGCCTAGCTATGTAATGTTAAATCTATAGACCACTTCTGCAGCCTAGCTATGTAATGTTAAATCTATAGACCACTTCTGCAGCCTAGCTATGTAATGTTAAATCTATAGACCACTTCTGCAGCCTAGCTATGTAATGTTAAATCTATAGACCACTTCTGCAGCCTAGCTATGTAATGTTTAGATCGGTTTTAATCTGGCCTTCATAATTCTGTTTTTGTTTAGCTGTCAAAATAGGCCCGAGGCTCAAATGTTTAAGTCCTGCTTTGATTAAGGAAAAACACATTTGTATTTTTTAGACCTAAATAAAAATGGAGTTATACATAGGCTGCCTTTTCCTGGCTCTTGTTTTCCAGGTGCTGTGTTTTTGACGTGTCTAAAAATGCTCTTGGTGGAGCAGGTATAAAAAAAAAAAAAACGCATGTTGACGGTATTGTTTGCACGCAAATTTAAACTACTTTGTCTTTCTGCTGTCGTCGTCCGGACTTAATCTGGTTGTTTCTCCTGACACATTTTCCCATTGAACTCTATGGAAAAATAAGTCAGGAGAAGAAACCCTTCAAGTTATCCATCCATATCTACTGTATTTCTGGCAGCAGAGTGATGGTTTGAAGCTCATTTGATACCTCAGACCCTTGATGACTTTGAGCCATTTAGCCAACCATGGGTTCCATACTGTTCCAGCATAATTTTCAGCTAAATCTAGTCCTACCCCCCCAATTCCCATAGAGATCCATTCAAATGCAGAGACGTTATAGTATCGCTTGTAAAAGTACCAGAAAATAAGATATCAAGAGTCTTTTGATGTTGATTGGGTCACAGACACAGTTTGCTAACATGAAATCTGTGCAGTGGTTCAAAATGAGTTTTAATGACTTCAACCTAAGTGTATGTAAACTTCCGACTTCAACTGTATGTGCGTGAGTACACAGGAGTATGTATGTATGCATGTATGTGCATGTGTGAGTGTACAGGAGTATGAATGTATGTGTGAGTGTTTTACATGTGTATATATAGGGCCTAAACAGCCCCTCATATAATGGCCCTTTTTACACATGCAGCCTTAGTGTGTGTGTGCATGTGTGTGTGAGAGTGCTAATGTGTGTATGTGTGTGTGTTAATGTGTGTGTGTGTGTGTGCGTGCTAATCTGTGTGTGTGCTAATGTGTGTGTTTTGTGTGTGTGTGTGTTTTGTGTGTGTGTGTGTGTTTGTGTGTGTGCTAATGTGTGTGTATGTATGTATGTGTGTATGTATGTGTGTGTGTGCTTGTGTGTGTGTGTGAGAGAGTGTGAGAGTGTGAGAGAGTGTGAGAGAGTGTGAGAGTGTGTGTGCTTATGTGTGTATGTTAATGTGTGTGTGTGCGCTAATGTGTGTGTGTGCTAATGTGTGTGTGCTAACGTGTGTGTGTGCTAATGTGTGTGTGTGAGAGTGTGAGAGTCTGTGTGTGCTAATGTGTGTATGTGTGTGGGTGTGTGTGTGTGTGTGCTAATGTGTGTGTGTGTGTGTGCTAATGTGTGTGTGTGAATGTGTGTGTGTTAATGTGTGTGTGTGTGTGTGTATGTATATGTATGTGTGTGTGTGCTAATGTTTGTATATGTGTATATATGTGTGTATGTGTGTGTGTGTCTCAGAGCTGGTTGTGATTAAGAGAGAGGAGCACCCTTGCTTGCTGTGTGAGAGCAGTTTTCCCAGTGAGGAGATCCTTGTGTGTGTGTGCTAATGTGTGTGTGTGTGTGTGTGTGTGTGTGCTAATGTGTGTGTGTCTCAGAGCTGGTTGTGATTAAGAGAGAGGAGCACCCTTGCTTGCTGTGTGAGAGCAGTTTTCCCAGTGAGGAGATCCTTGCTGCCCATCTCCTGAGCTTGCACCAGCGCCCCAGCACTGAGGACAAGGAGTACAAGTGTCGCGGCTGTGGGAAGAGATTCCCCATCAAACAGGCCCTGCAACGCCAGTGAGTACACCTGTACCTCTGTATACCTGTACATACCTGTACCACATACACGCCTGTACCTTTATATACCTGTATATACCTGTACCTCTATATATCTCTACCACCTATACACCTGTCCCTCTGTATACCTATATATATACCTGTACGCTATAAGGCTCTAAGTCAACAAGGGTTTTTTATTTTATAATAAATTTACTTCAATTAAAGTTTGGATTTTTCTAATTTTTTCAGTGTGAGATTAAGCTATGGTAAAACTTCTAATAAAGGCCCAGTCTCTAATAATAGCCTGTCTCCAATAAACACCAGTAAGCCTGACATAATCAAAGGAATAAACGCTGGTCTCCAATAAACGCCGGGTCAAAATAGTTTTTCTAGTTGCCATAACAATCAAAATCGCGCAACTTTTAAAAATGTGAGCTGCGTTTTATTTAGCAATCATGCAAACATGTTCACTGAGTTGTTCTATACTCGAAGCACACAGCTCGACTGAACACACAATGTTTGCACCTGAATGCATGTGACGCAATTCATGTTCACTGCTCCCAGTCTTCTCACAGGAAAATAAGTTATTCTATTCTATTTTTTGGCAATCGTTGGCGAACGTTCAGTGTGTTGCCAATTTGAACGCAACTCTGATTGTTTATCTGGTTGCCATCGCTACGCAGTTTAATGTGAAGGCTTTCTGGAGAAATTTATAGTTGTCGTATCCAGCAAGCACAACCAACATGGCACCAAAAAGGAAATTCGTAATTAGTTTTAAACAGAAAGTATTAGAATATGCGGAATTCAGGCGAAGAAACAGCCAGGCACTTCGGGGTCGATCCTAAGAGAGTCGCCTACGAGAGGGGAAAACAGAAGGAGCAGCTAGAGACTAGAAGCCTAGTTTTTGGTTTGTTTTTGACAGGCTATTCGCATGCTGTAGGCTAGGCCTATTTATTTGACTGTTGGACTCTATCCATGCGTTAATCATTCATTTTGCGTAGGCATACGTTTTGTATGATCAAACTAAATTAAATGGTGCTGCTAACGGCCTACATTCAATTATTTTTGATACAGTATGCCATAGCTTTGTGTGATTATTGCAATCATTTGCTGAAATTGAGTCCACAGTTTTGGTAGTTTTCTATTATATCATGGTAAATCTCAATGCCCTATATGATATAATCGCCTGTCTCTATTAAAGGCCAGGTGCGCTACGTTGTTCAAACAAATAAACGCCTGGGCTAGTATAACAAGTTTTACGGTAATTCACCAAACGGTGAATTTTTTATAACCCTTTTTACTCATCTTTACCAGGGGTGCCAATAATAGTGCCCTGCACTGTATATACCTGTATCACATATACGCCTGCACCTCTATATACCTGTACCACATATACACCTGTACCTGTATATACAATGTACCATATACATACCTGTACCTATACCTGTATATACCAGTACCACATACACGTCTGTACTTCTATATACCTGTATGTACCTGTACCACATATGCGTACACCTGTACCTGTATATATCTGCATCATGTATACATGTGTGTGTGTGTGTGTGTGTGTACATACATGTATGTGTGTGTTAGTGGCTGTGCTGTGTGTGTGTGTGTGTGTGTGTGTATATACTGTGTGTGTTAGTAACTGTGCTGTGCTGTGTGTGTGTACATACATGTATGTGTGTGTTAGTGACTGTGCTGTGTGTGTGTGTGTGTGTATATGCTGTGTGTGTGTGTTAGTAACTGTGCTGTGTGTGTACATACATGTATGTGTGTGTTAGTGGCTGTGCTGTGTGTGTGTGTGTATATGCTAGTAACTGTGCTGTGCTGTGTGTGTGTACATACATGTATGTGTGTGTTAGTGACTGTGCTGTGTGTTAGTAACTGTGTTGTGCGTGTGTGTGTTTGTGTTAGTAATTGTGCTGTGCTGTTGTTTCTTCAGTGTTCTGCACTGCACAGAGAATGTGGAGCCCAGCTGTGACTCCGCCCACATTCATCAGTGCTCCCTGTGTCACATCAGCTTCAGCTCAGAGTCCAGGTACCTCTAATGTATATATATACTACATATACTACACACAGAACATATACTACACACAGAACATATACTACACACAGAACATATACTACACACAGAACATACTACACACAGAACATATACTACACACAGAACATATACTACACACAGAACATATACTACGCACAGAACATATACTACGCACAGAACATATACTACACACAGAACATATACTACACACAGAACATATACTACACACCGAACATATACTACACACAGAACATATACTACACACAGAACATGTACTACACACAGAACATATACTACACACAGAACATATACTACACACAGAACATATACTACACACAGAACATATACTACACACAGAACATATACTACACACAGAACATATACTATACACAGAACATATACTACACACAGAACATATACAGAACATATACTACACACAGAACATATGCTACACACATAACATATGCTACACACAGAACATATGCTACACACAGAACATATGCTACACACAGAACATATACTATACACAGAATATATACTATAGCCACATAATATATAATACACACAGAAAATTTACTATACACAGAATTTATACTATACACATAGAAACTATACTACACACACAAAATATACTACAAACAAAAAATACTACATACTATGTATGCACACAGAAACATGCACACGATCACATATGTATACACACAGAAACATGTATACACACACACACACACACACACACACGCTCACATATGTATACACACAAAAACATGTACACACACATGCTCACATATGTATATACACGCGCACACACACACACACACACACACACACACACACACACACACTGGCATTGCTAAAAAGGTGTGTTTTGTTCTGCAGCTTTGAGCAGCATAAAGATGCCTGTAAGGGAGATGCCAGGTTTATCTGTAAAGCGGAAAGCTGCGGAAAGAGGTTCAAAAGCAAGGATGCCCTGAAGAAGCACAAAGGGAACGTCCATACAGGTGTGTGTTTTTATAGGTGTGTCCATACAGGTGTGTGTTTTTATAGGTGTGTCCATACAGGTGTGTGTTTTTATAGGTGTGTCCATACAGGTGTGTGTTCTTATAGGTGTGTCCATACAGGTGTGTGTTTTTCTAGGTGTGTCCATACAGGTGTGTGTTCTTATAGGTGTGTCCATACAGGTGTGTGTTTTTATAGGTGTGTCCATACAGGTGTGTGTTTTTATAGGTGTGTCCATACAAATGTGTTCTTATAGGTGTGTCTATACAGGTGTGTGTTCTTATAGGTGTGTCCATACAGGTGTGTGTTTTTATAGGTGTGTCCATACAGGTGTGTGTTCATACAGGTGTGTTCTTATACGTGTGTCCATACAGGTGTGTGTTCATACAGGTGTGTTCTTACAGGTGTATCCATACAGGTGTGTTCTTATAGGTCTGTCTATACAGGTGTGTTTTTATAGGTGTGTCCATACAGGTGTGTTCTTATAGGTGTGTCTATACAGGTTTCTTCTCACAGGGGTGATAGACAGAATCCTGCTGTACTTATATAATATGTACATTATATTTAAGTTATTTGGCCAGGTCACACTTTTAAATAAGGTGTGTGTTTGGGGAAGGAGAATCTGTTTCTCTAATATTTTATATATATTATCGGTTTTGTATTATTTATTATTTCTCTCTATTATTTCTCTATGACTGACGGGACATTGTGTTGTAAATGTAATATGTGAGCCCTTCTAAAACATTTTCTTAATTCTTAAGTCTCGGGTGGGCGGCAATATAGTATAATGGGTAGGGAACTGGCTTTGTAAGTGAAACGTTGCAGGTTCGATTCTCAGGTATCTTGCCGTTAGGCGTAATGCTAAATACCTGTAATGTAATTTGTTGAGTTCAGAGTGTTTAGGACAGGGCACTGCAGGCTGTGGGCGCTAAATGAAAACGTTTTTAATGATGCGTGCAAAAGAGACTCAATTATATAATGTCTGTTTAACACCTTTACAATAACAAGGAAGCTTTCTGTTCACGTAGCAGGTTTGGTTGCAGTTCGGCGTAATGGTTTAATAAACTCTCCTGATTTCTCTGTTCACACAGCAGGTTTGGTTGCAGTTCGGCGTAATGGTTTAATAAACTCTCCTGTCTTCTCTGTTCACGTAGCAGGTTTGGTTGCAGTTCGGCGTAATGGTTTAATAAACTCTCCTGTCTTCTCTGTTCACACAGCAGGTTTGGTTGCAGTTCGGCGTAATGGTTTAATAAACTCTCCTGATTACTCTGTTCACACAGCAGGTTTGGTTGCAGTTCAGCGTAATGGTTTAATAAACTCTCCTGTCTTCTCTGTTCACACAGCAGGTTTGGTTGCAGTTCGGCGTAATGGTTTAATAAACTCTCCTCTCTTCTCTGTTCACACAGCAGGTTTGGTTGCAGTTCGGCGTAATGGTTTAATAAACTCTCCTCTCTTCTCTGTTCACACAGCAGGTTTGGTTGCAGTTCGGCGTAATGGTTTAATAAACTCTCCTGATTTCTCTGTTCACACAGCAGGTTTGGTTGCAGTTCGGCGTAATGGTTTAATAAACTCTCCTGATTTCTCTGTTCACACAGCAGGTTTGGTTGCAGTTCGGCGTAATGGTTTAATAAACTCTCCTGATTTCTCTGTTCACACAGCAGGTTTGGTTGCAGTTCGGCGTAATGGTTTAATAAACTCTCCTCTCTTCTCTGTTCACACAGCAGGTTTGGTTGCAGTTCGGCGTAATGGTTTAATAAACTCTCCTCTCTTCTCTGTTCACACAGCAGGTTTGGTTGCAGTTCGGCGTAATGGTTTAATAAACTCTCCTGATTTCTCTGTTCACACAGCAGGTTTGGTTGCAGTTCGGCGTAATGGTTTAATAAACTCTCCTGATTTCTCTGTTCACACAGCAGGTTTGGTTGCAGTTCGGCGTAATGGTTTAATAAACTCTCCTCTCTTCTCTGTTCACACAGCAGGTTTGGTTGCAGTTCGGCGTAATGGTTTAATAAACTCTCCTGATTTCTCTGTTCACACAGCAGGTTTGGTTGCAGTTCGGCGTAATGGTTTAATAAACTCTCCTCTCTTCTCTGTTCACACAGCAGGTTTGGTTGCAGTTCGGCGTAATGGTTTAATAAACTCTCCTCTCTTCTCTGTTCACACAGCAGGTTTGGTTGCAGTTCGGCGTAATGGTTTAATAAACTCTCCTGATTTCTCTGTTCACACAGCAGGTTTGGTTGCAGTTCGGCGTAATGGTTTAATAAACTCTCCTCTCTTCTCTGTTCACACAGCAGGTTTGGTTGCAGTTCGGCGTAATGGTTTAATAAACTCTCCTGATTTCTCTGTTCACACAGCAGGTTTGGTTGCAGTTCGGCGTAATGGTTTAATAAACTCCCCTAACTTCCCTAATGCTTTACACACTGATCTCCTTCCTCAGGAAAAACAAGCCCTTGGTTTATATTTGAAGTAATGTTTGGTGGCATTGAGGCCTAGTTTCAGGGAAAACCAGAGATTTAATGCGTTTATATTATTACAAACAGCAAAAGATTTGACCTCAATTAATTAAAGTGACTCTCTTGCGCTTGAGCTGAGTGCCTCTCTAATTACCTCCTGCATTAACAGTGCTGTGGGGGGCTGGGAATTCTGGGATATCAGCTAATCAGCCAGTAACTGTGTTCCTCTCTACTGGCTGTACTATGCTCTCTCTCTCTCTCTCTCTCTCACACACACTCTTTTTCTCTCTCGCTTTATTTCTCTCTCTGCTATGCTAGTTGGTTGACACAACACCTAAATCACAGTTAAATTACACGGGTAAATTAAAGGAAATTTATCTAGGCAAATTAAACAAGTAAATCACATGGGTAATTTATGCAGGTAAATCACACTCCATAACTGTCCCTGCCCTGAGCTGCAGTGAAATTGGACCAAAAGTTTCTTCAGTAAGCAAGAGGACATGAGCTGTCTTGAGCTGATTTTCTTCAGAAAACAAAATATTGGTTGATATGATATCAGATTCATATCTAATGCGGAGAGCTACCATGAAGCAGGATGTTAGATGTTGGACATTGGGCACTGATAGATCTGTGTATCTAAAGTGGAGAGCTACCATGAAGCAGGATGTTAGATGTTAGATGTTGGACAGTGGGTACTGATAGATCTGTGTATCTAAAGTGTAGAGCCACCATGAAGCAGGATGTTAGATGTTAGATGTTGGACAGTGGGTACTGATAGATCTGTGTATCTACAGTGGAGAGCTACCATGAAGCAGGATGCTAGATGTTGGACAGTGGGCACTGATAGATCTGTGTATCTAAAGTGGAGAGCTACCATGGAGCAGGATGTTAGATGTTGGACAGTGGGCACTGATAGATCTGTGTATCTAAAGTGGAGAGCTACCATGAAGCAGGATGTTAGATGTTAGATGTTGGACAGTGGGTACTGATAGATCTGTGTATCTAAAGTGGAGAGCTACCATGAAGCAGGATGTTAGATGTTAGATGTTGGACAGTGGGTACTGATAGATCTGTGTATCTAAAGTGGAGAGCTACCATGAAGCAGGATGTTAGATGTTAGATGTTGGACAGTGGGTACTGATAGATCTGTGTATCTAAAGTGGAGAGCTACCATGAAGCAGGATGTTAGATGTTAGATGTTGGACAGTGGGTACTGATAGATCTGTGTATCTAAAGTGGAGAGCTACCATGGAGCAGGATGTTAGATGTTAGATGTTGGAGAGTGGGCACTGATAGATCTGTGTATCTAATGTGGAGAGCTACCATGAAGCAGGATGTTAGATGTTGAACAGTGGGCACTGATAGATCTGTGTATCTAAAGTGGAGAGCTACCATGGAGCAGGATGTTAGATGTTGGACAGTGGGCACTGATAGATCTATGTATCTAAAGTGGAGAGCTACCATGGAGCAGGATGTTAGATGTTAGAGAGTGGGCACCGATAGATCTGTGTATCTAAAGTGGAGAGCTACCGTGGAGCAGGATGTTAGATGTTGGACAGTGGGCACCGATAGATCTGTGTATCTAAAGTGGAGAGCTACCGTGAAGCAGGATGTTAGATGTTGGAGAGTGGGCACTGATAGATCTGTGTATCTAAAGTGGAGAGCTACCATGAAGCAGGATGTTAGATGTTAGATGTTGGACAGTGGGTACTGATAGATCTGTGTATCTAAAGTGGAGAGCTACCGTGAAGCAGGATGTTAGATGTTGGAGAGTGGGCACTGATAGATCTGTGTATCTAAAGTGGAGAGCTACCATGAAGCAGGATGTTAGATGTTAGATGTTAGACAGTGGGCACTGATAGATCTGTGTATCTAAAGTGGAGAGCTACCATGAAGCAGGATGTTCGATGTTGGACAGTGGGCACTGATAGATCTATGTATCTAAAGTGGAGAGCTACCATGGAGCAGGATGTTAGATGTTAGATGTTGGAGAGTGGGCACTGATAGATCTGTGTATCTAAAGTGGAGAGCTACCATGAAGCAGGATGTTAGATGTTGGAGAGTGGGCACCGATAGATCTGTGTATCTAAAGTGGAGAGCTACCATGGAGCAGGATGTTAGATGTTGGAGAGTGGGCACTGATAGATCTGTGTATCTAAAGTGGAGAGCTTCCATGAAGCAGGATGTTAGATGTTGGACAGTGGGCACTGATAGATCTGTGTATCTAAAGTGGAGAGCTACCATGAAGCAGGATGTTAGATGTTAGATGTTGGAGAGTGGGCACTGATAGATCTGTGTATCTAAAGTGGAGAGCTACCATGAAGCAGGATGCTAGATGTTAGATGTTGGACAGTGGGCACTGATAGATCTGTGTATCTAAAGTGGAGAGCTACCATGAAGCAGGATGCTAGATGTTGGACAGTGGGCACTGATAGATCTGTGTATCTAAAGTGGAGAGCTACCATGAAGCAGGATGTTAGATGTTAGATGTTGGAGAGTGGGCACTGATAGATCTGTGTATCTAAAGTGGAGAGCTACCATGAAGCAGGATGTTAGATGTTAGATGTTGGAGAGTGGGCACTGATAGATCTGTGTATCTAAAGTGGAGAGCTTCCATGAAGCAGGATGTTAGATGTTGGACAGTGGGCACTGATAGATCTGTGTATCTAAAGTGGAGAGCTACCATGAAGCAGGATGTTAGATGTTAGATGTTGGAGAGTGGGCACTGATAGATCTGTGTATCTAAAGTGGAGAGCTACCATGAAGCAGGATGCTAGATGTTAGATGTTGGACAGTGGGCACTGATAGATCTGTGTATCTAAAGTGGAGAGCTACCATGAAGCAGGATGTTAGATGTTGGACATTGGGCACTGATAGATCTGTGTATCTAAAGTGGAGAGCTACCATGAAGCAGGATGTTAGATGTTAGATGTTGGAGAGTGGGCACTGATAGATCTGTGTATCTAAAGTGGAGAGCTACCATGAAGCAGGATGCTAGATGTTAGATGTTGGACAGTGGGCACTGATAGATCTGTGTATCTAAAGTGGAGAGCTACCATGAAGCAGGATGTTAGATGTTAGATGTTGGACAGTGGGCACTGATATATCTGTGTATCTAAAGTGGAGAGCTACCATGGAGCAGGATGTTAGATGTTGGACAGTGGGCACTGATAGATCTGTGTATCTAAAGTGGAGAGCTACCATGGAGCAGGATGTTAGATGTTGGACAGTGGGCACTGATAGATCTGTGTATCTAAAGTGGAGAGCTACCATGAAGCAGGATGCTAGATGTTAGATCTGTGTATTGTGTGGTCAGATGATACTGCTCAGGCTTGTGCTGGGGAGGAGCTCAGTGTTCTTCATAATGACAGATGAGGGGCCCAGGCTCTCTACATTCCATGTGCTGATACAGCAGGACTTATATCCTCTTATGGGTTCTGTGGTCTCGTCCTCCATTCTGTGTGAGTGCAGAGCAGTTAAAGTATGAAAGTATGGCGCTGTAGCTAATGTATGTCTGCTCAGCTAATGGCTGATAAGGCTGAGATTAGCAGCACTAACATCCACGCTGCAAATGATCTCTTTGTGTTTTTCTTGCTGAGTTTTAAGGAGCCCTGGGGTGTGTGTGTGTGTGGTAAGGGAGCAGGGGGGTCATTTTTGGGATGGATTGATATACTGGGTGGGTTATTCAAGGACTACAAGTCTTGTAAGAGTTGAACGATATTTTGTGTTCATTAATATATAAATGCAACAAATTAAATGATATGGATAAGCTTTGGGAGTGAAACGGTCCCCCAAAGGGGTGGGGTTTGGGTAGTTATAGCATATTATAGTTTCGTAGTACAGTTAGTATGAGTGTAGAATAGTATCATAGTACAGATAGTATGAGTGTAGTATAGTATCATAGTACAGTTAGTATGAGTGTAGTATAGTATCATAGTACAGTTAGTATGAGTGTAGAATAGTATCATAGTACAGTTAGTATGAGTGTAGTATAGTATCATAGTACAGTTAGTAAGTGTAGTATAGTATCATAGTACAGTTAGTATGAGTGTAGTATAGTATCATAGTACAGTTAGTATGAGTGTAGTATAGTATCATAGTACAGTTAGTATGAGTGTTGAATAGTATCATAGTACAGTTAGTATGAGTGTAGAATAGTATCATAGTACAGTTAGTATGAGTGTAGAATAGTGTCATAGTACAGTTAGTATGAGTGTAGAATAGTATCATAGTACAGTTAGTATGAGTGTAGTATAGTATCATAGTACAGTTAGTAAAAGTGTAGTATAGTATCATAGTACAGTTAGTATGAGTGTAGAATAGTATCATAGTACAGTTAGTATGAGTGTAGTATAGTATCATAGTACAGTTAGTAAGTGTAGTATAGTATCATAGTACAGTTAGTATGAGTGTAGTATAGTATCATAGTACAGTTAGTATGAGTGCAGAATAGTATCATAGTAGTTAGTATGAGTGTAGAATAGTATAGTACAGTTAGTATGAGTGTAGAATAGTATTATAGTACAGTTAGTATGAGTGTAGTATAGTATCATAGTACAGTTAGTATGAGTGTAATATAGTATCATAGTACTGTTAGTATGAGTGTAATATAGTATCATAGTACTGTTAGTATGAGTGTAGAATAGTATCATATAGGGGTGGGACGATTCAATCCCATCACGATTCGATTCGTTTCCGATTCTTTAGGCAAAGGTTCGATGCATCATAATATCTTACGTTTGACCACGATTCGATTCGATTCGGTTCGATTAATTTAGATACTTTAAATAGGTATGCTAATGTGATTTGATACCGATACATTCAGCAGTAATTAAATATTCAATTAGAACCTTACACCAAATTCACAGCATTATGTTTATTGTTAAGGCATGCCATACATTTTGCAGCTGTCTGCAGCAAATAATGCAGCAATAAACATGACTAACAGTGTATTTTCTAAAGTTGCCCTATTTAGGTTATTGTTTTTCAAACAGTGTCAGACATGGTGCCCTAATACATTTCCTTTATTTACAAAATGAAAATGGCTAAATGTATAACAATTACTAAACTGGGCCAAGAAAAATGAAATAGCCTATAGGTTAGTGTCATGCATAGTACTTTCCTAAATCTTAGTACGATCTAGAACTTCGGTGGAGCAAGATGCCCATCCATCCGTAGTTAAAGCTACTCTCGTAGCGTTTTGCAAGGACAGTCGAACAGTTTTCTTCACCTCTTCATACAGAGCAGGTATACATTTTTCACTCAAATATTTTCTGCATGGTATGGTGTATCTAGGTTCCACGACATTCATTTTGTGAATCGGACAGTTAACGTAGTAATAATTAATTGAACGTAAGACATTGGAAATAGTCTTACTATTTTTGTTTTTTGTCTCTAACGTCTACTAGATTTTGAATAGAAAATGGTTTAAATTTAAATATCAGAAAGCACTTTACAATTAACTGTCTGGACACGGTATGTGTATAAAAACGAATAAAAACAATTATACAAAAAAATAGAACTGTTTGGCCATTTCTCCAGGAAACTCATCAATGACTCCCGAGTTTAGCTTGCTTACCAGCTTGCTAACGCGCTTGCTGTCCTTCACGTCAATTGTGTATCGTCGGCTCAAATGGTTTATCATGTTTGTGGTGTTGCCTGTGTATCTGATTTCTACTTGGCAGATCTTGCATATTGCAGCGGTTTTGTCAAGTACACCCTCCTTCTTTCTAAACCCGAAATGCTTCCATACCACTGTCTGTTCGGAACATCGCAAATTCTGAGTTTCTGTCTCTTTTGTCGCACTCAGCGAGCACGCAGCTAGCCATTTCGCTCAGATCTGTCCGTCTCATAGTCGCTACTTTCAACTCACGCTTACGTTGGGGTTGGAGCAGAAACATGGATTTAAGCTGGTCAAAAGAGTTTTAAAAGTAATCGTGTCTCAGAAATATATATTTTAAATAATTTTTGAATAAATGAATACGTGTACATTCATTTAAAATGCGATATTAATCGATGCTTATCGATTCGAATCTTGCAGATCGATGCAGTTGTATTTACACATTCGGATCGATGCATCGCGATGCACCGGTGCATTGTCCCACCCCTAGGTACTGTTAGTATGAGTGTAGAATAGTATCATAGTACAGTTAGTATGAGTGTAGAATAGTATCATAGTACAGTTAGTATGAGTGTAGTATAGTATCATAGTACAGTTAGTATGAGTGTAGTATAGTATCATAGTACAGTTAGTATGAGTGTAATATAGTATCATAGTACTGTTAGTATGAGTGTAGAATAGTATCATAGTACAGTTAGTATGAGTGTAGTATAGTATCATAGTACAGTTAGTATGAGTGTAGAATAGTATCATAGTACAGTTAGTATGAGTATAGTATAGTACAGTTAGTATGAGTGTAGTATAGTATCATAGTACAGTTAGTATGAGTGTAATATAGTATCATAGTACTGTTAGTATGAGTGTAGAATAGTATCATAGTACAGTTAGTATGAGTGTAGTATAGTATCATAGTACAGTTAGTATGAGTGTAGAATAGTATCATAGTACAGTTAGTATGAGTGTAGTATAGTATCATAGTACAGTTAGTATGAGTGTAGTATAGTATCATAGTACAGTTAGTATGAGTAGTATAGTATCATAGTACAGTTAGTATGAGTGTAGAATAGTATCATAGTACAGTTAGTATGAGTGTAATATAGTATCATAGTACAGTTAGTATGAGTGTAGTATAGTATCATAGTACAGTTAGTATGAGTGTAGTATAGTATCATAGTGCAGTTAGTATGAGTGTAATATAGTATCATAGTACAGTTAGTATGAGTGTAGTATAGTATCATAGTAAAGTTAGTATGAGTGTAGTATAGTATCATAGTACAGTTAGTATGAGTGTAGTATAGTATCATAGTACAGTTAGTATGAGTGTAGTATAGTATCATAGTACAGTTAGTATGAGTGTAGTATAGTATCATAGTACAGTATTTTCAGTAATGAAACAAAGTTTTTGTGTTTCATTAGTTTTTTTGTTGCATGTTTGTGTTGGAGTGGGTGGCGCCTGACCATGGTGAGTCACGCCCATTTAAGAGACCGCAGGTCTCTCTATAAAAGCCTGGGGTTCTCTGGGGAAAGGGGGGCACAGTGACCCCCCGTTTGAGCTCTCTCAGTCCTGGGTGGGCTGTCTTTCTTTTTCTGAAATTCATATTATTAGCATGACCACATGTCAGCGTAGCTTTACCAAAGCAATAGCTTACATAAAATGCTACTGCCCCCTCTCCCTGACTGTGTGTGTGTGTGTGTGTGTGTGTGTGAGAGATGGACCTCTGTACATGGAAAAAGGGGGGACTTAATTTCCTGGGACAATTGTGGCAGTGGTTGGTTGGTTGGTCTGGGGTGATTAAAATGAACCTTTTATGACTTGTATGTAGGAAGTTCTTTGCATTTTGATCAGATTAAATAAAACCATGCAATTAAAAGCAAGAGTCCGTGAGCGAAAAATAAGGAATTAGAGTTTGGTGCTTGTGCCCCGACTTGAAATTTATGATTGGTATTTTGTACTCTGACTGTGCACTGACTCTATTCACTGTCTCTATGCACTGACTCTATTCACTGTCTCTATGCACTGACTCTGCGCGCACTGTCTCTATGCACTGACTCTGTGCACACTGACTCTGTGCACACTGTCTCTATACACTGACTCTGCGCACTGACTCTGCACACTGACTCTGCGCACTGACTGCACACTGACTCTGCACACTGACTCTATGCACACTGACTCTATGCACTGACTCTGTGCACACTGACTCTGTGCACACTGTCTCTATACACTGACTCTGCGCACTGACTCTGCACACTGACTCTGCACACTGACTCTATGCACACTGACTCTATGCACTGACTCTGTGCACACTGACTCTGTGCACACTGTCTCTATACACTGACTCTGCGCACTGACTCTGCACACTGACTCTGCACACTGACTCTGCACACTGACTCTATGCACGCTGATTGTGCGCACTTTCTCTATGCACTGACTCTGCACACTGACTCTATGCACACTGACTATGCGCACTGACTACGCACCTGCTCTGCACGCTGACTCTATGCAAACTGACTATGAACTGTCGTTATGCACTGACTTTGTGCCTGACTCTATGCTCTGACTCTCTGCACTGACTCTGACTGACTGTGTGTCTGACTCTCAGGAAGTGGCCGCAGGAAGCTGATGTGCTCCATCTGCAGTAAGAAGTGCTCCTCAATGGCCAACCTGCAGGAGCATCGCAAGGTCAGAGCTCCCACACAGCTTCACTCTGCCCCTCCCCGTCTCTCACTCTGCCCCTCCCCCTCTCTCACTCTGCCCCTCCCCCTCTCTCACTCTGCCCCTCCCCTTCTCTCACTCTGCCCCTCCCCCTCTCTCACTCTGCCCCTCCCCTTCTCTCACTCTGCCCCTCCCCTTCTCTCACTCTGCCCCTCCCCTTCTCTCACTCTGCCCCTCCCCCTCTCTCACTCTGCCCCTCCCCTTCTCTCACTCTGCCCCTCCCCTTCTCTCACTCTGCCCCTCCCCTTCTCTCACTCTGCCCCTCCCCCTCTCTCACTCTGCCCCCCCCCTTCTCTCACTCTGCCCCTCCCCTTCTCTCACTCTGCCCCTCCCCTTCTCTCACTCTGCCCCTCCCCTTCTCTCACTCTGCCCCTCCCCCTTCTCTCACTCACTGTTCTGTCTGTTTCGGTGTTTTCTTCAGGGCTGGTCTTACAGCAGCATTTCACTGTGTTTCTGTACCCCAGTATGGCTGTTTCTTTTGTAATTGAGCAGTATCTCCCATTACTCTGTGGCTATAAACAAACTAATTCCAGTTGAATGTACACTATAGGTGTAGGTGTGGCATCACTAAGAGGTGTGTGTGACATCACTGAGGGAGGTGTGTGTGTGTGTGTCCTCCTAGCGTACTAAAAACAGGTTTTTTAATTTCTCACAGTGACGGGTGCTGTCTTCCCCTGAACAGATTGGTAATTACTTTAAAGCATGGTGCTGAATGAGAGATTGAGCTGCCCGGAAGCTTCCATCATGGCCCCTGTTTGAGTCATTTGCGTGTGAATGAACTGTTTTGAATGCTTCCTCTTCGGCTCTTATAAATCACCTGCACTGCGGGTGGTGCTCATCTTCATCAGACAGATCCAATCTACAGCCGTCAGCCACATCAATCCACAGGCTGCTCTGTGCCCCAAACAGCCCATTAAAGCTATTTTAACTGGGTGCGAGGACGCGTGCAGGAGGCTGAGTTAGCGGAGTGTTGAATTAGCATTAGAGTGTCATTTAGCTCACAGCCGTTTGAGCTGTTTGACAGCTCCCTGTGTGTATGGCACGGCACGGCACGGCGCGGCACGGCACGGCACGGCACGGCGCTGTACTCGAGCTGATCCTCAGAGCCATCGCTCTTGACTTCTGGGAAAAAGGAGCCCTGGAAACGGTGAGGCCGTTAATAATGAAACTCATCGGAGATGTGTCCTTCCTCTGTCAGAGAGGGTATGAGGCGTACGGAGACATGCAACCCAAGGCCGAGCGTGGGGGAGGGAATGAGCACGCACTCACACACACACAAACTCACTCGCGCACACACACACACTCACTCGCGCACACACACATGCGCACGCACTCACTCACACACACACAAACATACATGCACGCACACACGCACGCACGCACACACACACACGCACGCACGCACACTCACTCGCGCACACACACTCGCGCACACACACTCACTCGCGCACACACACACACAAACACATACGCACGCACACGCACACACACACACACACAGATATACATGCACGCACGCAGACATACATGCACGCATACGCACATACACACATACACACACACACACACACACACACACACAAACATACACACATACACACACACACACAAACATACACACATACACACATACACACATACACATACACACACACACACATGCAGACTGCACTGAGCCACATTCCAACCCAGAAGCATCCAAATCCTTTCCTGTCCACCTACTGTGAGCATTACTCCTGCTAACAGGCTAACAGTTCACACTGTCCACAAAATGTTGAAGACTTCACACTGTTGTGGTGCCTAGTGCTGAGCTCTTTTCTTGCTGGACCATGTAAGGTTTGTTGTTATTGTGGGGGTGGGAGATTTGTATGTGTCACCCGAAACCCCAGCCAGAGGGGGAGAGGTGTGATTGGTCCTGGGTTATTTATGCTCCCTGTGTGACACTGTGTGGAGATTTACAGGCCGCAAACTCAGATTAAACTCTCAGGATTGTGCAGGGCGGGGTGGAGAGCCATTAAAACTTTACTTTAAGCTTAATTGCATTTGCATTTCCTCCTTTCATGAGCTGATCAAACGCAGGATGAGCGGCGGCAGACTGACGGTCTTAATGCGCTTTCTCCCGACGTCTGAGAGGGGGAGAAAGGGAGAGAGAGTGGCCTGGGTTATTCTCTAAGCGTGCTTAATCGCCAGCCTCTTCTTCATTAGAGGTTTTCACTGTTATCCAGCATACTGGCACAGAGTTATCTAGGCAGAGCGCTCATTCAGTGCCGCACACGGGGATTAACGCTGCCCTGTCCCACATGGCAACCAGCTTTCTACTGTCATGCAATTTGCACAGAAATATTGCTTTGTCTGTTTTTTTCTGCTTCTCTCTACTTCCTGCCGCTTCTCACTACTTCCTGCCGCTTCTCACTACTTCCTGCCGCTTTTCACTACTTCCTGCCTATTCTCTACTTCCTGCCTCTTCTCTACTTCCTGCCGCTTTTCACTACTTCCTGCCGCTTTTCGCTTCTTCTCTCTGCTTCCTGCTCTACCAGGTGGCAAACTTTCCGTCAGTACACCTGTGAAGCTTCGCTGTCCTCAAATGTGACCAACTGTCTTCAGAGTATTTTCCCTCAGAGTTCCCAGAGTCTTCCAGGATTTGCGTTTGTCGTTTTATTTCCCTGACGGTTGCGTTTGTAAGCAATAATGAACGAGGAGCCGGGCATTATACAGTTTGAAATAAATTGCCAGAGGTTTATACCATGGTTACCAACAATGAGTATGGTTACATTTATATTTATAGATTTTTATCGACTTAATCATCTGAAATTTAAGCATCTTTCCGAGGCCATTTTGGCACGTAGCTTTCCGTTGTCAAGCACAACTACTGGCTGATTGTTCATCTTGTTGCTAATTCTATTTTGTCTGCAGTTATGCAAAAACTTCTCGTTGGTAGTTCTGAAAACAATTGATTCTATAAGGAAATAAATAGTTCCTTCTCAACTTTATACCATAAAATTAACACCCATTTTGGGTTTCGGTTCCCAAACTGGTCCTGGGGACCCCCTGTGTATGCTGGTTTTCATTGCAACCACAGTTGCAATCCCAGAATTTTAACAAGCTGTTAATTTTTCTTATGTTTAGAGGAATTATTTACCCCCTTAAGCCACATTATGTCAGAAATAGCTATGGATGCCATGTAGAATAAACTCCCCAAGTTCACATTGTGCTTATTGTGCTATATTATTTAAAAGATATAAGAAAATTATTTCACAGATCCATTTAAAGACTGATTTGAATCAATATGCTCCTAATTGGTGAAAGTGTGGACACATGGCCACTAAAACTAACCATTTGGTAGATAATGAAGCATTCAAACACAAAGCAAATTATAATGAGCCAAACCTGCATTGTGTTAATAAGCTTAAAGAAAAATAAATGTACGAGTTAAACACGTGTTCAGAAGTGGTTTTATCTCCTTGACCGTTGCGTTTCTGTTCCTCAGATCCACGAGATATTTGACTGCTCAGACTGTGACAAGAAGTTCATCTCCACAAACCAGCTGAAGCGTCACATGATCACGCATTCAGGTACAACAGTGCGGTGGTCACTTCCTGTCAGGGGCGTGCTTGCACGTGTCACTTCCTGTCAGGGGCATGCCTGTGTGTTCTGAATGCTGGGTGTGTTCTGTGTTCTGTGTGTTCTGAATGCTACCACTCCCCACCTCCTTTACCCCACTACCACTCCCCACCTCCTTTACCCCACTCCCCCTCCCCACCTCCCTTCCGTCACTCCCCCACTACCACTCCCCACCTCCCTTCCTCCACTCCCCCACTACCACTCCCCACCTCCCTTCCTCCACTCCCCCACTACCACTCCCCACCTCCCTTCCTCCACTCCCCCACTACCACTCCCCACCTCCCTTCCTCCACTCCCCCACTACCACTCCCCACCTCCCTTCCTCCACTCCCCCACTACCACTCCCCACCTCCTTTACCCCACTCCCCCACTACCACTCCCCACCTCCCTTCCTCCACTCCCCCACTACCACTCCCCACCTCCCATCCTCCACTCCCCCACTTCCACTCCCCACCTCTTTTACCCCACTCCCCCACTGCCACTCCCCACCTCCCTTCCTCCACTCCCCCACTTGCACTCCCCACCTCCTTTCCTCCACTCCCCCACTACCACTCCCCACCTCCCTTCCTCCACTCCCCCACTACCACTCCCCACCTCCCTTCCTCCACTCCCCCACTACCACTCCCCACCTCCCTTCCTCCACTCCCCCACTACCACTCCCCACCTCCTTTACCCCACTCCCCCACTACCACTCCCCACCTCCCTTCCTCCACTCCCCCACTACCACTCCCCACCTCCCTTCCTCCACTCCCCCACTTCCACTCCCCACCTCTTTTACCCCACTCCCCCACTACCACTCCCCACCTCCCTTCCTCCACTCCCCCACTTCCACTCCCCACCTCCTTTACCCCACTCCCCCACTACCACTCCCCACCTCCCTTCCTCCACTCCCCCACTACCACTCCCCACCTCCTTTCCCCCACTACCACAACCCACCGCCGTTACCCCACACCCCCACTACCACTCCCCACCTCCCCCACTACCACTCCCCACCTCCTTTCCCCCACTACCACTCCCCACCTCATTTCCCCCACTACCACTCCCCACCTCCTTTACCCCACTACCACTCCCCACCTCCCTTCCTCCACTCCCCCACTACCTCTTCTCTTCTACCCAGAAATATGCAAAACTGTGAACGTTTCGAGTACAAGTATTTGCATGTACAGTATACAATGTACCTGACATTGCGGTTTGCGTCGAGACATTAATTAAGGTGTAACCAGCGACATTAGATTAAAACACAAAGATCCGTTTCCGGGGCACGGAGTAGTCCGGAGTAGGTGGTAGTGGTGGAAAGAAAGGAGGGTGCATTTTATGAGTATTGGGGCGCGCCCTGGGAATTGTAATGAAGGGGCTGCTTTGTGATTGGCTCCCTCACTGCTTTGTGATTGGCTCCCTCACTCGCTTTCTCCTGCCCTCGAGTACACACGCATAACGCCAGTTTTATACCTGACCTTTGGTCCTGGGCAATATTAATTCACAGTACTTGCATTTAAATCACGGCCTACAGAAGGTGTCAGACAGGTTAAGTGTGAGGTTGAACAGAAGGTGTCAGACAGGTTGTCAGACAGGTTAAGTGTGGGGTTGAACAGAAGGTGTCAGACAGGTTAAGTGTGAGGTTGAACAGAAGGTGTCAGACAGGTTAAGTGTGAGGTTGAACAGAAGGTGTCAGACAGGTTAAGTGTGAGGTTGAACAGAAGGTGTCAGACAGGTTAAGTGTGAGGTTGAAGCAGTTGCAGTAAGAGGCACTGCTGGCTAAAAGCCAAACCTGCTGCACTGCAAAAACCAAATCTTAGCAAGCATTTTAATCTTATATTTAGACTTTAGAATCTTATTTCTGCTACTTTTTTGCTAAATAAGACAATAAGATTGCCAGTGGGGTAAGATAATTTCATTTGTCAAGCAAAAAGTAACTTAAAACAAGGTAATATTTTCCACTTTAGAGAAAAATATTAGATTTTAAGTGTCAAACACAAGACATTTTTTGCAGTGTTTAAGCGGTCTTATCTGTCACAGTGTTGTGAGAATTGCTAACTCACTGCAGGATAAACACACGCAGTGTGTCCAAACGACACGCCTGACGGTCAGGACACAGCTCGACGGGCTCGGGATAAACACACGCAGTGTGTCCAAACGGCATGCCTGACACTCAGGACACAACTCGACGGGCTCAGGAGGGCCTGTCCGTGTGCTGTCCCTTTCTCTGTTTCTCTCTCTCGTTCTTCGTCTCCCCGGCCCTGCTCTGAGGGCTCCGCTGATTTCCCAGGGATAAGCAAACGGCTGTTAGAGACTGTTTAATTACTCAAATCTTAATTACACTGCACTTAATCTCTACATTTCCCCCAAACGACCACCCTCTCTGTCTGTCTCTCTTCTGTCTCTCAGCCTGTCTTTCTGTCTTTGTGTCTCAGCCTGTCTGTCTTTCTGTCTCTCAGCCTGTATGTCTGTCTCTCTGTGTCTCAGCCTGTCTCTCTGTGTCTCAGCCTGTCTCTCTGTGTCTCAGTCTGTCTGTCTGTCTCTCAGCTTCTCTGTCTGTGTCTCCGTCTCACCCTCTCTGTCTGCCCCTGTGTAGAGAAGCGTCCCTACACCTGTGAGGTGTGCAGTCGTTCCTTTAAGCGGCTGGACCAGGTGACTGCGCATAAGATCATCCACAGTGAGGACAAACCCTACAAGTGCAAGCTGTGCTGGAAAGAGTTCGCCCACAGGAACGTCTACAAGAACCACAAGAAGGTGAGGCTGTTAGAGACTCAGCCCACATGTTTGCAGAGAACTGCTCAGTGTTAGAGAGAGACGGACAGGTCAGGGTTTTGGAGCAGGGCCCCCCCAGTGCTGTTATCTGCTTCCCGCTAATGAGAGAGCTGCTGCAGTCTCAACACATCAGAGCAGGGGATGGAGACGCCCCTCTCCCCCCTCCCTCCTCTAATCCCTCTCCCTGCTCTCCCTCCCCTCCCTCCTCTCCCTGCTCTTCCTCCTCCCTCCTCTCCCTGCTCTCCCTCCTCTAATCCCTCTCCCTCCTCTCCCTCCTCTCCCTCCTCTTCCTCCTCTCCCCCCTCCCTCCTCTCCCTCCTCTCCCTGCTCTCCCTCCTCTCCCTCCTCTCCCTCCTCTTCCTCCTCTCCCCCCTCCCTCCTCTCCCTCCTCCTCCTCTCCCTGCTCTCCCTCCTCTTCCTCCTCTCCCTCCTCTCCCTCCTCTTCCTCTTCTCCCCCTCCCTCCTCTCCCTCCTCTTCCTCCTCTCCCTCCTCTTCCTCCTCTCCCTCCTCTCCCTGCTCTCCCTCCTCTTCCTCCTCTCCCCCCTCCCTCCTCTCCCTCCTCTTCCTCCTCTCCCTCCTCTCCCTGCTCTCCCTCCTCTTCCTCCTCTCCCCCCTCCCTCCTCTCATCTTCTTTTATCCCCTCCTTTTCTGCGCTGCTGTTTACCTCCCTTGTTCCTCAGCTCTGGTTATGGCTGTAGATGGTACAGTGTAGAGTTATGGCTGTAGATTGTACAGTGTAGAGTTATGGCTGTAGATTGTACAGTGTAGAGTTATGGCTGTAGATGGTACAGTGTAGAGTTATGGCTGTAGATTGTACAGTGTAGAGTTATGGCTGTAGATTGTACAGTGTAGAGTTATGGCTGTAGATGGTACAGTGTAGAGTTATGGCTGTAGATTGTACAGTGTAGAGTTATGGCTGTAGATTGTACAGTGTAGAGTTATGGCTGTAGATTGTACAGTGTAGAGTTATGGCTGTAGATTGTACAGTGTAGAGTTATGGCTGTAGATGGTACAGTGTAGAGTTATGGCTGTAGATTGTACAGTGTATAGTTATGGCTGTAGATGGTACAGTGTAGAGTTATGGCTGTAGATTGTACAGTGTAGAGTTATGGCTGTAGATTGTACAGTGTAGAGTTATGGCTGTAGATTGTACAGTGTAGAGTTATGGCTGTAGATTGTACAGTGTAGAGTTATGGCTGTAGATTGTACAGTGTAGAGTTATGGCTGTAGATTGTACAGTGTAGAGTTATGGCTGTAGATTGTACAGTGTAGAGTTATGGCTGTAGATTGTACAGTGTAGAGTTATGGCTGTAGATTGTACAGTGTAGAGTTATGGCTGTAGATTGTACAGTGTAGAGTTATGGCTGTAGATTGTACAGTGTAGAGTTATGGCTGTAGATTGTACAGTGTAGAGTTATGGCTGTAGATTGTACAGTGTAGAGTTATGGCTGTAGATTGTACAGTGTAGAGTTATGGCTGTAGATTGTACAGTGTAGAGTTATGGCTGTAGATTGTACAGTGTAGAGTTATGGCTGTAGATTGTACAGTGTAGAGTTATGGCTGTAGATTGTACAGTGTAGAGTTATGGCTGTAGATTGTACAGTGTAGAGTTATGGCTGTAGATTGTACAGTGTAGAGTTATGGCTGTAGATGGTACAGTGTAGAGTTATGGCTGTAGATTGTACAGTGTAGAGTTATGGCTGTAGATTGTACAGTGTAGAGTTATGGCTGTAGATTGTACAGTGTAGAGTTATGGCTGTAGATTGTACAGTGTAGAGTTATGGCTGTAGATTGTACAGTGTAGAGTTATGGCTGTAGATTGTACAGTGTAGAGTTATGGCTGTAGATTGTACAGTGTAGAGTTATGGCTGTAGATTGTACAGTGTATAGTTATGGCTGTAGATTGTACAGTGTATAGTTATGGCTGTAGATTGTACAGTGTAGAGTTATGGCTGTAGATTGTACAGTGTAGAGTTATGGCTGTAGATTGTACAGTGTAGAGTTATGGCTGTAGATTGTACAGTGTAGAGTTATGGCTGTAGATTGTACAGTGTGGAGTTATGGCTGTAGATTGTACAGTGTAGAGTTATGGCTGTAGATTGTACAGTGTAGAGTTATGGCTGTAGATTGTACAGTGTCCATTACCCATAATGCCCTGCTCCCTGCCCCTGCAGACTCACTCAGAAGAGAGGCCCTTCCAGTGTGACGAGTGTAAAGCCCTGTTCCGTACGCCTTTCTCCTTGCAGAGACACCTGCTCATACACAATAGTGAGTATCCCCTGTGCGTGCGTGCGTGTGTACGTACGTGCGTGCGTGTGTGCGTGTGCTACAGGTAGGTCCGTCCGACCCATTATTTAATATTGTGCACAGAGCCCACATTGTATGTGTGTGTCCTTTACTGCCTGCACTGCTCTATAGGGCTTTTACTGAATGTGCTGCTCTATAGGGCCTTTACTGCCTGTGCTGCTCTATAGGGCCTTTACTGCCTGCGCTGCTCTATAGGGCCTTTACTGCCTACGCTGCTCTATAGGGCCTTTACTGACTGTGCTGCTCTATAGGGCCTTTACTGCCTGTGCTGCTCTATAGGGCTTTTACTGACTGTGCTGCTCTAAAAGGCTTTTATTGACTGTGCTTCTCTAAAGGGCTTTTATTGACTGTGCTGCTCTATAGGGCCTTTACTGCCTGTGCTGCTCTAAAGGGCTTTTACTGACTGTGCTGCTCTATAGGGCCTTTACTGACTGCTGCTCTATAGGGCTTTTACTGACTGTGCTGCTCTATAGGGCCTTTACTGCCTGTGCTGCTCTATAGGGCCTTTACTGCCTGTGCTGCTCTATAGGGCCTTTACTGACTGTGCTGCTCTATAGGGATTTTATTGACTGTGCTGCTCTATATGGCTTTTACTGACTGTGCTGCTCTAAAGGGCTTTTACTGACTGTGCTGCTCTATAGGGCCTTTACTGACTGTGCTGCTCTATAGGGCCTTTACTGCCTGTGCTGCTCTATAGGGCCTTTACTGACTGTGCTGCTCTATAGGGCTTTTACTGACTGTGCTGCTCTATAGGGCTTTTATTGACTGTGCTGCTCTATATGGCTTTTATTGACTGTGCTGCTCTATAGGGCTTTTACTGACTGTGCTGCTCTATCGGGCTTTTACTGACTGTGCTGCTCTATAGGGCTTTTACTGACTGTGCTGCTCTATAGGGCCTTTACTGCCTGTGATGCTCTATAGGGCCTTTACTGACTGTGCTGCTCTATAGGGCCTTTACTGCCTGCGCTGCTCTATAGGGCCTTTACTGACTATAGGTCCAGGAATAGTACCATTGTGACCCTATATTGAAGTGTACGTGAGGTCTCCATCCTTGTCTTTCACATTGGACACCAAACAGGATGCTCCACAGCCTTCCGTTTGATGTCATCAGGTCAGGAAGTGTGTATCACGTTATCTGTGGGCTTGCATAGGGTGTCAGCCTTTTAAAAATAAAAATAAAATAACCCGTGTTAAGTGTTAAACCTTTTCTCACAAAGGGCGAACACGGTCTCACAGACGGTGACGTGTGAAATGCGAGCTTGCTGTTTTTAATAAAAACACGCACTGGCATATCAGTCTGCTCTGACATCATTTCCCCCTGCATGGAGCAAGCGCCTGGCGCATGGAGTAATGCTGTAATTGTTTCTTGCCGAGCGCTTGCGTGTCGGTTTTTCACCTGTCACTCGGAGCTGCTGTTGATGGGGTGTGATAATGGTAAACTGACGAATCCGACAAGCGTTCGCACCAACATCCAGATGATTTTATGGAAATTGGACAATGTTTTCCTCGCCGACAGGGGGAGGAATATCTGCCACTCTTCTTGTTTGACCTTCAGGGAGATTTATATTTATTTATAACCAGGTATGTTTGGGCATGTGCGTGTGCGTGTTTATAACGAGGTGTGTTTGGGCGTGTGGGTGTGTGTGTTTATAACGAGGTGTGTTTGGGCGTGTGCGTGTGTGTTTATAACGAGGTGTGTTTGGGCGTGTGCGTGCGTGTGTGTGTTTATAACGAGGTCTGTTTGGGCGTGTGCGTGCGTGTGTGTGTGTGTTTATAACGAGGTGTGTTTGTGCGTGTACGTGTGTGTGTGTGTGTTTATAACGAGGTGTGTTTGGGCGTGTGCGTGCGTGTTTGTGTGTGTTTATAACGAGGTGTGTTTGGGCGTGTGTGTGCGTGCGTGTGCGTATGTGTGTGTGTTTATAACGAGGTGTGTTTGGGCGTGTGTGTGCGTGCGTGTGCGTATGTGTGTGTGTTTATAACGAGGTGTGTTTGGGCGTGTGTGTGCGTGCGTGTGCGTATGTGTGTGTGTGTTTATAACAAGGTGTGTTTGGGCATGTGTGTGCGTGCGTGTGCGTATGTGTGTGTGTTTATAACGAGGTGTGTTTGGGTAGTCTTTATGGTGGAGGCTGATAGAGTGCTGGGCCCAGCGGCTGGATGATGCTTGTTTACAGCAGGATGAAATCTTCAAGAAAAACACACAAAAAAAATGAAAATGAAAGGAAGAAAATCACAATAGAAGACCGAAGGGAGCGTCTTTATTGGACAGAGAGAGAGATGGGAAGTGTGTGGCACAGGGTAACCTCCTGCTGGGCCATTCTCCTGCCCCATTGTGGCCAGGGAGCGTCTTTGTTGGCCAACAATAGGCCTGTGTGCTTTGTGTGGTCTGAAAGGCTGTTTACTGTCTCGTACCAGGCGAGAGGACGTTTAAATGTGACCAGTGTGACGCCACCTTCAAGCGGAAGGACACGCTCAACGTGCATATACAGGTGGTGCACGAGGGGCATAAGAAGTACAAGTGTGACCTCTGTGAGAAGGCCTTCGTCACCCCGTCTGTACTCAAGAGTCACAAAAAGGTAGGACAACACTCTCTCTTTCTCTCTCTGTCTCTCTCCATCTCTTTCTCTGTCTGTCTCCCTCTCATGCTCTCTCCCTCACTTTCTCTCCCTGTCACTCAGTGTCTCTCTCTCTCTCTCTTTTTCTCTCTCTTCCTCAGTAACAGGAATAATGGCTGTAATTTGCAGTATAATGTGACAAACAGAAACTGAACTGGAGGCGATAACTGAAAATGGAGAAGAAATAAAAATAATTTTTCGATTATTAAAATTTAGGATATTTGGGTGTTCAGTGACTGGTCTTTGATATGACAGCCGGGAGACCTGTTTATTCACTTTGATTAAGGAAGCCCCAGTGCGCGTTACCCAGTCCCCTATTCCCTATACCCTCCAACATATACCCTATACCCTACACCCTCCAACATATACCCTATACCCTCAATCATATGCACCAGTGCGCGTTACCCAGTCACATAATCTGCTTAATTTTCCCAACGGAATGTGGGACAGAATTCAAGGCACATATCTCTGGAGACTGTGACATTGGGAGGGTTGTGAATTTTGTTTGTAAATGCCTAAATGGAAGTCATTGGGTTTTGGTTAGAAATGAAAATGTAATTGCACTGAACAAGCTTTATTAGCTGTAACACTATATGGATGGGTACCGTTACATTGGCTCTGCAGTATCTAGTTTATTCTACACACCATATAATTTACTCACTGCCCTTTGCTCTCTTACTTTGACTGTACAATCCTGGAAATATATTATTAATCATGATTTGAAATGGCCTTCAGTCAGTCTAGCCCCACGAGGGACCTCAAATCAAAGAGCAGATCCCCCGAACGATTCTGAACCCCAAACCCAGAATTACGCTTTGGGATGAAACTGGACCCCTTCTTGGCTCAGGACAAAACAAATTGGCTAAAACGCTACCTTGCGACCTTCAGCAGAGACTCCGCACAGCGAGCTCCGCACGGCACGCCCTCCCTGCGCTGCCATTTCTAAAGATTAGTTTGGATCTCTGCGGATGAAACCCAAACATGAGACTGAATGGAGCTGTAGAATAAAGCGCCGTCATTAAGTGCAATTTTTCCTCACATCTGGAAAGGATGGATGGAGAGAGAGAGGGAGAAAGAGGGAGATGGAGACGGAGTGAGAGAAAGAGGGTGAGAGGGTGGGACATCAGGTAATTTGTAAATGTGGAGTGGTTTTTGAGGTCGTTGACAGGGAAAAATTGGGGTAGCAGAAAGAAGCAGCCTCTAAACATATTCATGTTATAGAGACTTATGTTCTTATATATTTTTGATTGCACGTCTTTGTTTATTTAGCTGCCCTGTAACTTGTAAAAAAACAACATAAACTATATCGTAATCATGATTACAAACAATATAACTATAACATAACACTGATCAAACCATATATAACATACTGCATATATCCTACACCCTCCAACATATACCCTACACCCGCCAACATATACCCTATACCCTCCAACATATACCCTACACCCTCCAACATATACCCTATACCCTCAATCATATACCCTACCCCCTCCAACATATACCCTATACCCTACACCCTCCAACATATACCCTATACCCTCAATCATATACCCTACCCCCTCCAACATATACCCTATACCCTACACCCTCCAACATATACCCTATACCCTCAATCATATACCCTACACCCGCCAACATATACCCTATACCCTCAATCATATACCCTACCCCCTCCAACATATACCCTATACCCTACACCCTCCAACATATACCCTATACCCTCAATCATATGCCCTCCCCCCTATACCCTCCAACATATACCCTATTCCCTACACCCTCCAACATATACCCTATACCCTCAATCATATGCCCTCCCACCTATACCCTCCAACATATACCCTATTCCCTACACCCTCCAACATATACCCTATACCCTCAATCATATGCCCTCCCCCCTATACCCTCCAACATATACCCTATTCTCTGTAACCTACCCCCTACGCCCTCCAACATATACCCACCACCTTTTATGCTCTACTACACCCTCCACCATATGCCCTACATCTTATCACTGCCTAGCCTGCTCTTGACTGCATGGCCTTTACTTTCTCTAATCTTCTCCACCTCTGACCTTTGTTTTTAACCTCTAAGACCCACACAGGTGAGAAGGAGAAGGTGTGTCCGTACTGTGGCCAGAAGTTTGCCAGTAACGGCACATTAAGGGTGCACATCCGCAGTCACACAGGTAAGCCCCTCTCCATCTTTATCACACCTTTCGCCTGCCTGTACCTGGGGTGGATTCCAATCACTTCTTTTATCCGTCCTCTTCTCCTCTGTCCTCGCCTGACCCGGAAATCCATCGAGGTTCACCATCTTTAAGGACTTTCCAAACCGCTAAACGCTCCTCGGAGGAACGAGGAGTGGGGAAGGACGAGGCTCCCGGAGGATGCTTCAGTGAGGAAGCACAAGCCTTTTCTCAGAGTCGCAGACACACCTCTACACAAATGCAATTTTACTGTTCCTTTCCATTTATTATGAAAGCGCTAATTCATAATCACACTCATTCTTTATAACTAACAAAAGCGCCATTTATTCATGGAAAAATAAGTTAAAAGCATTATAGTTAAGCGCGTGAGCATAATATGATGCTGACGCTTGATTGAGCAAGGACGTTCCATTTGCCTAATGCATGTTGCCTCGTTTCCTCCTTCCTCGTATCTGATCCTTGCATCCTTTCCTCGCGTCCTCCGTTGGGCGGAGCTAAGGAGCGAGGAAAGGATGCGAGTGAAAATAAGTGATTGGAATTGACCCCTGGACATCAATCAGCTATCAATCAAAGTGTCTGTACCTGAGGTTTATGTGTGCATGATTGATTGATATTGTCTGACTCTGAGGTTGCCTGTGACACAGGATAATGTGTGCATCATTGATTGGTAATGCCTGACTCTGAGGGATTATGTGTGCATCATTGATTAGTATAGCCTGACTCTGAGGGATTGTGTGACTCAGGATCATGTGTGCATGATTGACGGCATAGAGAACAGTGCAGAAACTACCTGAGTACCTGATAGTGTCCCAGGTACAAACCCGCAAACCCTGCAACCTTTAAAGTGAGTGAGTGAGTGAGTGAGTGAGACAGTATATCTGTAGAGTCAGACAGACTGTCAGACAGTATATCTGTAGAGTGTTCTGTAACTGTGTGTCATTACCACACACATCCACTGTCAGACAGTATATCTGTAGTGTTCTGTAACTGTGTCATTACCACACACATCCACTGTCAGACAGTATAGCTGAAGGATGAAGGATGTCCGAGCTCTTGCAGACAGTATAGCGGAAGGATGAAGGAGCTCTTGCAGACAGTATAGCTGAAGGATGAAGGATGTCCGAGCTCTTGCAGACAGTATAGCTGAAGGATGAAGGATGTCCGAGCTCTTGCAGACAGTATAGCTGAAGGATAAAGGATGTCCGAGCTCTTGCAGACAGTATAGCGGAAGGATGAAGGATGTCCGAGCTCTTGCAGACAGTATATCTGAAGGATGAAGGAGCTCTTGCAGACAGTATAGCTGAAGGATGAAGGATGTCCGAGCTCTTGCAGACAGTATAGCTGAAGGATGAAGGATGAAGGAGCTCTTGCAGACAGTATAGCTGAAGGATGAAGGATGTCCGAGCTCTTGCAGACAGTATAGCTGAAGGATGAAGGATGTCCGAGCTCTTGCAGACAGTATATCTGAAGGATGAAGGATGTCCGAGCTCTTGCAGACAGTATAGCTGAAGGATGAAGGATGTCCGAGCTCTTGCAGACAGTATAGCTGAAGGATGAAGGATGTCCGAGCTCTTGCAGACAGTATAGCTGAAGGATGAAGGATGAAGGAGCTCTTGCAGACAGTATAGCTGAAGGATGAAGGATGAAGGAGCTCTTGCAGACAGTATAGCTGAAGGATGAAGGATGTCCGAGCTCTTGCAGACAGTATAGCTGAAGGATGAAGGATGAAGGAGCTCTTGCAGACAGTATAGCTGAAGGATGAAGGAGCTCTTGCAGACAGTATAGCTGAAGGATGAAGGATGAAGGATCTCTTGCAGACAGTATAGCTGAAGGATGAAGGAGCTCTTGCAGACAGTATAGCTGAAGGATGAAGGATCTCCGAGCTCTTGCAGACAGTATAGCTGAAGGATGAAGGATGAAGGAGCTCTTGCAGACAGTATAGCTGAAGGATGAAGGATGTCCGAGCTCTTGCAGACAGTATAGCTGAAGGATGAAGGATGAAGGAGCTCTTGCAGACAGTATATCTGAAGGATGAAGGATGTCCGAGCTCTTGCAGACAGTATAGCTGAAGGATGAAGGATGTCCGAGCTCTTGCAGACAGTATAGCTGAAGGATGAAGGATGTCCGAGCTCTTGCAGACAGTATAGCTGAAGGATGAAGGATGTCCGAGCTCTTGCAGACAGTATAGCTGAAGGATGAAGGATGAAGGAGCTCTTGCAGACAGTATAGCTGAAGGATGAAGGATGTCCGAGCTCTTGCAGACAGTATAGCTGAAGGATGAAGGATGAAGGAGCTCTTGCAGACAGTATAGCTGAAGGATGAAGGATGAAGGAGCTCTTGCAGACAGTATAGCTGAAGGATGAAGGATCTCCGAGCTCTTGCAGACAGTATAGCTGAAGGATGAAGGATGTCCGAGCTCTTGCAGACAGTATATCTGAAGGATGAAGGATGTCCGAGCTCTTGCAGACAGTATATCTGAAGGATGAAGGATGTCCGAGCTCTTGCAGACAGTATATCTGAAGGATGAAGGATGTCCGAGCTCTTGCTCATGTGAGTAAAGGTCTTGTTTGTGGGGCCAGTAGTGGCTCATAAATCAAACTCACATCATCATGACACCTGTGTCTCACCTGCAGGGGAAGTGCTTTTGGTATAACAGTGATTGCAATGTGCACAGAGAGATAGTCCCTGTGGGCCCGTGGGTTATTTCTGGAAGGATGAGCACTGTGGAATGTGCCTCGTTCAGGACACTGTCACAGGAAGCTCTGATAAGGACCTGCTGTGTGTGGAAGTGTTTTGTTTGATAAGGATGTGCTATGTGTGTTTTAGTGCACTGATAAGGAGCCAGGTGTGTGTGTGTGCGCGTGTGTGCCTGTGTGCCTGTGTGTGTGCGTGTGTGTGTGCGTGCTTGATCGAGGATACAGTCACTCATTTCTAAAACTGCTCAATAAAAAGTCACATTATCACAGTGGCAGTAGCTGGTTGTAATTTAAGGCGGGGCACAAGGTTGCCATGCGTCAGTACTGCCATATCTCTTAGTGATGAACACCCCTGTGTACTGGACAGTGACTTCCACAGGTTATCAACCTGGTATTACAGCGGAAAGTTCTGGAACTGGCCAGTAACCCCCCCTCTCCCCGGTGTCTCTTCCTTCCTCTCCACCTTGTCTCCACTGCGTGTGCGCGTGCGACTGTGTGTGTGTGTGTGTGTGTGTGTGTGTGTGTGTGTGCGTGAGTGCGTGAGTGCGTGCGTGTGTGTGTGTGTGTGTGTGTGTGTGAGAAGGAGAGAGAGACCCAGGAGAGCAGAGAATGCTTGTAGGAAAGCGTGCTGGGAAGGAGAGAGAGACCTAGGAGAGCAGGGAATGCTTGTAGGAAAGCGTGCTGGGAACTCATTGGTTCTCTGGACTGCTTTTCCAGGTTTAGATATTTCAGTTTTTCTTTGTTTTCTGACATATAAATTTTTTTTGTCAATTTAAACAGCGAAATGTAGCAATCTGGTGCTCTTTCAGATTAAAATCTAAACACTATTCTTTGTGATTGGAACATGGGAAATGGAACACGTGAAATATATAGAATTTTGGCTAGTTAACTTTTTTTTGGCTAGACAGCTAGCTAACATCAAATGTGGTCTGATGAAAAATATTGGAAAACGTTTTGTCAGTGGACAATACAGAATCCATCACAATGCATTTTAACCTGTTCTAGTCCAAAGCTCAGCCCTGTCTTAAGTAGGATTGAAAACTACAATAAAATCAAGTTGAATACTTGTTTATTAACAAGAAACCCTCTGAATCTTTGCTACTTCTTTTGATTCTTCCTCTTCTCTCTGTCTTTTCGTAGTAAAGTCGTTTTAAAAATTCGATCCTGTTCTATGACGTAGAAGCCGAGCGAGCCGAGCGACGCCAGACAGAGATTGTTGAAAGCCTGCACTGAAGGGAAACTACAGTTGTGTTATAAAAAAATAGCAGTACAACATCAGTAACCTGATGAACCACTGTTATAAGTACAACATCAGTAACCTGATGAACCACTGTTATAAGTACAACATCAGTAACCTGATGAACCACTGTTATTAGTACAACATCAGTAACCTGATGAACCACTGTTATTAGTACAACATCAGTAACCTGATGAACCACTGTTATTAGTACAACATCAGTAACCTGATGAACCACTGTTATTAGTACAACATCAGTAACCTGATGAACCACTGTTATTAGTAGTAGTGATATTTCTGCATGGCAATTCATTTACTTGTACATGTAGTAGTGTAATGGAAAAACAACAGACCCAATTGTCATGACATGCACGCTGCTTGTTCTGAGTAATTGACTCATTCATTGAAAGGGGCGTGTTCAAAATAATAGCAGTGTGGAGTTTAATTAGAATTCATTAATTTTGTGAAAAAACAGGTGTCATTAATTGTCCTTTATTAAGGAAGAAGGGAAGCAAATGTTTCACACATTGTTATAAAATATATTTCCTTCTGAATTGCTAAGTAAAATGGGATGTTCCAAACGTTGTTCGGAGGAACAACGTAATTTGATTAAAAAGTTGATTGGAGAGGGGAAAACGTATAAAGAAGTGCAGCAAATTATAGGATGCTTAGATTAAAAGATCTCAAATGCTTTAAAATGGCAACAAAAACCCAAAAGTCAGAATGGCAAAGATTCAGCCAATCATCACCTCCAGAAAGATAAAAAATGACCTAAAATGACCTGTAAGTGCTGTTACAGTCAGAAGACGTTTGATCGAAGCTAAGCTTTCAGAATGTGTAATGTTTCCACTAGGAAACGGGGGAACACAGCAGGTTGCACTGGTTTAGAGAGAGGGAGAGAGAGAGAGAGAGACTCTGCAATCCCAGCAGCCTTTGCTGCAGGCGTGAGTATTAGGCCGCTGCGTTTAAAACCCCATATCAGCCCAAGTCCCTTCTACAAACAAAGGCAACTTGCGCTCAGAATCCTTTAATCTGAGTGGATAATGAGCCTTTGAGAGCTTGCACTGTACTGAGCTCCTCTCCTTTAGAGTCTTAAAGCTTACGCTGTGATTGGCTGCTCAGAAGTGCCTTCATTAGTGCGCTGAAAAACACGCATGCTCAGGGTATTATGTATGCATACGTATACAGGGACATTCCGGGGGGAAATCTGACCCGCTCAGGCTTTTTGGACCCCCATAATGTAACCATTGGTATACAACCCATCATTCAGAAAATTAGGAACCAAGTGCCCATTTTCACTCAACGATTGGCCTATCCACCTCTACTTTTGAGACCTACAGTTTGACTTCGTAAATGATAAAAAACATTATCTTAGGCTCATTGTAATCACAAGGGCCGTGACTGAATACGACCTCTGTTCTCTGCCCCCTATCCACTGTCCCCTGTCTACTCAGACCCCTGTTTACTATGTGCCCTGTCCCCTCACTTTGCAAGCAGTGTGCAAAGGAAATCCTGCAAAACTCTTTCCAAACGAGTGAGGAAGTAGTTCTTAACATATATATTTTTAATTATATCAATCAGTTTATATATGACAATGGTTGCAATGTGTAGATTATGAATGTGCATAGAATTAACAAGAATTAACAATATGTTGTCCTACAAGTTGTAGTTTTTACTTCCGGTTTAGTCCTGAAATTGTCGGATGAGTGCAGATGAGTGTGCTCCTGAATCCCCACAACAAAACCCCCAAAATAAGGGGTTCATCCTGGGACTTTTAAGTGCCCCCATTTGTGAGAAAAAGTCACCAACTCAAAAACATTTTGATGAAGTTGACTCAATTATGTGCCCTCATAGGGGTAAAGGGATCATATTCGGCCATAGCCAAAGACTTGCTTTACAATATGGGTTATTATATTACTTGAATACCTCGACCAAATTTTTTGCCTTAATTAAGTTATAATCCGAAACTACTTGTTAAAATTTCACTCCATTTTGTATGTGCTGTTCTATACAGTCTGGTGTATACACACGCCAATTTCCAGAATGGGATCTCTTGTACTTTTTGTTGTACAGAACTAAGGGATGATTGAATGATTAAGCAGTACCGGTGAGGGGTCTTTGTGGCACAGGTGTGTGTGTGTGCTTGCGTGCGCTCTGAGTGTGTTTATACAGGCAGAGGGGGTTGTGGGTAATGTGTGTGTTCTATGAGTGTGTTTATACCGGCAGAGGGGGTTGTGGGTAATGTGTGTGTTCTATGAGTGTGTTTATACCGGCAGAGGGGGTTGTGGGTAATGTGTGTGTTCTATGAGTGTGTTTATACAGGCAGAGGGGGTTGTGGGTAATGTGTGTGTTCTATGAGTGTGTTTATACAGGCAGAGGGTGTTGTGGGTAATGTGTGTGTTCTATGAGTGTGTTTATACAGGCAGAGGGGGTTGTGGGTAATGTGTGTGGGAGACAGAATGAGACAAAGGAACACTTGACATGAACATCCACAGCGATGGCCCTGTTGACCTTCCCTGGCTGTAAATCTGTTCCTCTCTAAGAGGCTGGAAAACGCCCTACTTTTCGCTTCCCCTTGCACCTTAAAATAAGATAATACACCTCCCTCCCTCCCCTCTCCTTCTCTTTCTCTGTCTTCCTCTCTCCCTCTTTCCATCCTTCTTTCTCTCTCTCTACCCCCTCTCTCTCTTTCATTGTCCATATGGATTAATCAGACAGTATCTGAGATTATATCCATAGGCTGTGTCTCAAACGGCAAAAATGCTGCCCTCGAAGGCAGGAAGGCATCGAGGCGTGTCTCATTCCAAAGTGTGAATAAAACGCAGCCTTCGAAGGCAGGAAGGCATCGAGGCGTGTCTCATTCCAAAGTGTGAATAAAACGCAGCCTTCGAAGGCAGGAAGGCATCGAGGTGTGTCTCATTCCAAAGTGTGAATAAAATGCTGCCTTCGAAGGTGCCTTAGAAAGCAGCATTTGAAGGCAGCATCGCATGTGTCCTTCTCCGGGGCTGATATCCCATAAGCCTTTGTGATTACCTCAGGCTTCTCACTTCCGTTAAATTAATGGCGGCCGCAAATAACGAAGAAAACAACGATGCGGGATTTTCCGCGGCACCAGGGGAGCTTTTTTACAGTCTGAATATGCTGTAAACGCCATAATTTGTTGTAGTTATATTTAAAAATGCATTTTAATTATTTAATACACAGGAATACTGTATCTGATGTGCTTACCAGTAACTAGGTAGCTAACTTGCTACCAAGCTGACGTAGCGCAATGAACAAACGTAAACACTGATCTCACGTGACATCATCCTGCCTTCCAAGCATGTCCCAAATTCATTGCGTTTTGAGGTGTCCTTCAGAGGCAGCGAGGCACACTTCCGCTTGAGACAAGGCCACACCGTTTAATATTAGGAAGTATATGATAAGGTACAGTCCATATGGTTTAATCAGAGATTTTGCATCGTGTTTCATTATAGGGAATATGTGATGGTGCAGTCCGTACGCACACACAGGGTTTAATCAAATAAAATCAATACAACTATATTTTTCCTTTGGCTACCTTCTGTTGTGCAAACCGCAATAAGATAGTATATATAGTACAGGTGCAGCTCCAAAAATTAGAATATCATAAAAAAGTTCAATATTTTTTGTCACTCATTTCAGTGAAACAACCCTTTAAGTGATCCATCCACATCTACTCCATATCTGGCCGCAGAGTGATGGTTTGGGGCTCGTTTGATACCTTAAGGCTTAGACCCTTGATGACGTACAGCCATTTCGCCAGTCATGTGTTCCATACTGTACCAGCGTAATTTACAGCTGAATCTAGTCTTACCCCCCAATTCTCATAGAGATCAGTTCAAATGCAGAGAGGTTATAGTATCGCTTGTAACAGTACCTGAAAATAAGATAATGATAGTCTTTTGATGTTGATTGGTCACAGACTTCAGGAAGTAACAGCATGCAAAGGATATGCGACCAAATATTAAATATGATACTTTAAAAATATGTTAAAGCAAAAATATTCTAATTTTCTGAGACACTGAATTTTGGGTTTCATTAGCTGTAAGCCATAATCATCAAAATTACAAGAAATAAAGGCTTGAAATATTTCACTCTATGTGTAATGAATCTATATAATATATGAGTTTCACTTTCTGAAAAGAGTGACAAAAATATTGAACTTTTTCACGATATTCTAATTGTTTGAGCTGCACCTGTATATATGATAGTATATATAGTATATATGATAGTATATATAGTATATATGATAGTATATATAGTATATACGATAGTATATCAGCACAAAACTTGGAACAGAAATAATAAATGTTCACATTGAGGTAGAGCCCAGGCTGGAGGTAAATTAGTGGGTTCAGGGGTGCATTTGGACCATAAGGGCGCAGGATACTGCGCACACACACACACACACACACTCACACTCACACACACACACACACACACACACACAGTGGAGCTCTCTGGGGGTAAATAGATAAGAGCAGTTGTCATGGTCACGCTGTTAAGGGTAGGTGTGAGTTGATCAAAGGCAGGGCTTTATGGGGGATAAAGGCTCCATATCGCATTACATGGCTGGGATGCCAAAAGAGGGGGCGGGGCTAATTTCTGATTGACAGGACTAATGCGTTTCAGGCAGGTCTCTTGCAGCAAGGCTACAAAGTGCTCTCCCTTACGCCCTTTACACCCCCACCGCTCACCTCCCACCCCCCACACTGACGTCCCTTACGCCCTTTACACCCCCAACCCCCACACTGACCGACCTGTTCTGTCGATATCCGTTTATGTCACACAGTGTGCCCCGGAAAACTGCCGTGCTTTGCCCAGACACACACATACACATACACACGTACACACATACACACACACACGTACACACATACACACGCATACACACGTATAAACACGTGTACACACACACACACACACACACATACACACACATACGTATACACACATGCACACACACATACACACACATACATACATACACACATACACATGCACACACACGCATACATACACGTACACACACACACACACGTACACATACACACATACACACACGTACACATACACACACATATACATACACACATACACACACGTACACACACACACATACACACGTACACACACATACACACACACGTACACATACACACGTATACACACACACACACACACGCATACATATACACATACATACACACACACATACATACATGCACACATGCACACACACACACACGCATACATACACATACAAACACGTACACACACACACACACACACATACACACACACACATACACACACACACACACATACACACATACACACACACGCATACATACACGTACAAACACACGTACACACACACGTACACACACACACACGTACACAGTTGGTGTACTTCGGTAGAAAAAATAGTTGGAAAAATGGATATCTGTATATTTGTGAGTAACCGTGTCATTATATTTGCTGTTGATTTTTTCTGAATGAAACTACCTTGTGAAACTACCTGGATGGATAGATATCACTCCGGTTATGTAGAAACGTATAGAAATAAAAGGTTTGGGCCAACTGCCCAAGATGCACAGAGACCTACATTCACGCTGCATTTACACACTCTCTTACGATGCACAGAGACCTACATTCAGGCTGCGTTTACACAATCTCTTAAGATGCACAGAGACCTACATTCAGGCTGCGTTTACACACTCTCTTAAGATGCACAGAGACCTACATTCAGGCTGCGTTTACACACTCTCTTAAGATGCAGAGACCTACATTCAGGCTGCGTTTACACACTCTCTTAAGATACACAGAGACCTACATTCAGGCTGCATTTACACACTCTCTTAAGATGCACAGAGACCTACATTCAGGCTGCGTTTACACACTCTTAAGATGCACAGAGACCTACATTCAGGCTGCGTTTACACACTCTCTTAAGATGCACAGAGACCTACATTCAGGCTGCGTTTACACACTCTCTTAAGATGCACAGAGACCTGCATTCAGGCTGCGTTTACACACTCTCTTAAGATGCACAGAGACCTACATTCAGGCTGCGTTTACACACTCTCTTAAGATGCACAGAGACCTACATTCAGGCTGCGTTTACACACTCTCTTAAGATGCACAGAGACCTACATTCAGGCTGCGTTTACACACTCTCTTAAGATGCACAGAGACCTACATTCAGGCTGCGTTTACACACTCTCTTAAGATGCACAGAGACCTACATTCAGGCTGCGTTTACACACTCTCTTAAGATGCACAGAGACCTACATTCTGAATTTGGGGAGTGTAAGGGGAGAACGTGCCAGTGAGGGGCCTGTCTGATCCTACAGTATGCCCAGTAAGAACACCATCAGCTCATAAGCCCTGGATATTATATTCCATAGATACTATATGCACATTATCCCCAGTAACACATGGTGTGTAATCTCTGGCTGAAGGCTGTTCTGAGCCAGTGGAGTGGGATCATGAGGAAGCTTTAATAAGAAGCAAGCCTGTACATGTGGTAAACGCGCTCATGGGTACATACACCTGTGTGCACATATACCTGTGAACACATACAATTCATTGGACAGTGACACATTTTTTGTTATTTTGGTTGTGTACTCACTTTGAGTTTGATACAATGTCAGCTTTAATTTGACTGTCAGCTTTAATTTGAGGGTATATTGGACAGTTTAACCATAAAAAATATTGGACAGTTTAACCCTAACCATGTTTTCCATACTGTTCCAGTGTAATTTACAGCTAAATCTAGTCCCACCCTCCAATTCCCATAGAGATCCATTCAAATGCAGAGACGTTATAGTATCGCTTGTAGGAGTACCCTCAAATTAAAACTGACAATCTGCACTTCAATCTCATCGTCATTGTATCTTTTCAAACTCAAAGTGCTAGAGTACAGAACAAAAATAACAAAAAACGTGTCACTGTCCAGTGAATTATGGTGCTCACTGTAGCTGTGCGCACATACACCTGTGAGTAAGTGGCCTAAGAGCACGTTTACCCATGAGCACATTCTGTAATACCCCTGCAGGAAGTCGCCTAAGAGCACGTTTACCCATGAGCACATTCTGTAATACCCCTGCAGTGTCTCAGATGTGCTGCTTCCTGCTCTCCTCTGACTGAGAGACTGTGTCCTGATACCTGACGTATTAAAGCGCTCACGTTGGAATGGAGGTAATACCTGCAGGTGGGCCCGTGGTGTAGGTAGGGTGTCAGACTCACAGAGACAGGGTGTCTAAGAGGATATTAAACCTTCCACTCTCGTTCTTAAACACTCTTTCCCCCTCTACGTTTCGAGGTGCGTGCCCAGATCTATCCCCCTGATAAAGCTTTACAGTCCTTTAAAAGCCAGTATTCAGGTCACCCACAGGAAGAGGGTGTTTCTGGAAGGCTCCGCCCCCCCCGTGCCCCCATGTCGCGGCTCTGGAACTAGTCCCCTGTGCTTCTCGTGTTCTCTGCATGTGGAAAAAACACGCTCCCAATTCAAAGCAGGCCTCGCCATGGTAACCTGCTCAAGAACGTTTCGCCTGACCGTGGACCAACCGTGTTCCAGGGCAGGAAAGCGCTGCCGAACGGCGTGGAAGCTCTGGTGGTTCACTGTGGAATGCTCCTGCAGAACACTCGAGAGACTGGTTACGGGGGAGCTGGTATAGGGTGGGGGTGGCTGGTATAGGGTGGGAGTGGCTGGTTCGGGGTTCGGGGTGGCTGGTTCGGGGTGGGGGGTAGCTGGTTCGGGGTGGGGGGTAGCTGGTTCAGGGTGGGGGGTAGCTGGTTCGGGGTGGGGGGTAGCTGGTTCGGGGTGGGGGGTAGCTGGTTCGGGGTGGGGGTGGCTGGTATAGGGTGGGGTGTAGCTGGTAATGTTTACGGGCAGACTCTTGGAGAGAGGGAGAGCTTTGATAGTGCTCTACATGCATCCAGAGAAGTGGAAAAAGAGGGATTAGTTTCTTCTTCTTAATGCTGATGATTCCTGTAAGCTCAGATCTGGGCTGTTTGAAGTTAAACATTAACACGAGACCTCAGGAATTCTCTCCTGGTTTCCACGGCCACACGGTCATACCTTTCAATGTGCAGTCACACATTTTCTATGTGTGTGTGTGTGTGTTTAAAGAGTGTGGGTGTGTGTTTGTGTGTGTACTTGTATGCGTGTGCATGTGTGTGTGTACTCTGTACTAATGTTAATCTTCTCTGCAGGTGAGCGGCCGTACCAGTGCCCTTACTGTGACAAAGCTTTCAGCAAGAATGATGGACTGAAGATGCACATCCGCACCCACACACGGGTATGCAGCCGCACACACACACACACACACACACACACACACTCACACACTCACACACACTCACACACACACACACACACACACTCACACACACACACACACACACACACACACTCACACACACACACGGGTATGCAGCCGCACACACACACACACACACACACAAACCTGAGCTCAGATACTCTAAACCCAGCACGCTGACAGCTTATACTCTTACACTCTCAAACCTGAGCTCAGATACTCTAAACCCAGCACGCTTACAGCTTACACTCTTACACTCTCAAACCTGAGCTCAGATACTCTAAACCCAGCACGCTGACAGCTTACACTCTTACACTCTCAAACCTGAGCTCAGATACTCTAAACCCAGCACGCTGACAGCTTACACTCTTACACTCTCAAACCTGAGCTCAGATACTCTAAACCCAGCACGCTGACAGCTTACACTCTTACACTCTCAAACCTGAGCTCAGATACTCTAAACCCAGCACGCTGACAGCTTACACTCTTACACTCTCAAACCTGAGCTCAGATACTCTAAACCCAGCACGCTGACAGCTTACACTCTTACACTCTCAAACCTGAGCTCAGATACTCTAAACCCAGCACGCTGACAGCTTACACTCTTACACTCTCAAACCTGAGCTCAGATACTCTAAACCCAGCACGCTGACAGCTTACACTCTTACACTCTCAAACCTGAGCTCAGATACTCTAAACCCAGCACGCTGACAGCTTACACTCTTACACTCTCAAACCTGAGCTCAGATACTCTAAACCCAGCACGCTGACAGCTTACACTCTTACACTCTCAAACCTGAGCTCAGATACTCTAAACCCAGCACGCTGACAGCTTACACTCTTACACTCTCAAACCTGAGCTCAGATACTCTAAACCCAGCACGCTGACAGCTTACACTCTTACACTCTCAAACCTGAGCTCAGATACTCTAAACCCAGCACGCTGACAGCTTACACTCTTACACTCTCAAACCTGAGCTCAGATACTCTAAACCCAGCACGCTGACAGCTTACACTCTTACACTCTCAAACCTGAGCTCAGATACTCTAAACCCAGCACGCTGACAGCTTACACTCTCAAACCTGAGCTCAGAGACTCTAAACCCAGCACGCTGACAGCTTACACTCTTACACTCTCAAACCTGAGCTCAGATACTCTAAACCCAGCACGCTGACCGCTTACACTCTCAAACCTGAGCTCAGAGACTCTAAACCCAGCACGCTGACAGCTTACACTCTTACACTCTCAAACCTGAGCTCAGATACTCTAAACCCAGCACGCTGACAGCTTACACTCTTACACTCTCAAACCTGAGCTCAGATACTCTAAACCCAGCACGCTGACAGCTTACACTCTTACACTCTCAAACCTGAGCTCAGATACTCTAAACCCAGCACGCTGACAGCTTACACTCTTACACTCTCAAACCTGAGCTCAGATACTCTAAACCCAGCACGCTGACCGCTTACACTCTTACACTCTCAAACCTGAGCTCAGATACTCTAAACCCAGCACGCTGACCGCTTACACTCTTACACTCTCAAACCTGAGCTCAGATACTCTAAACCCAGCACGCTGACCGCTTACACTCTTACACTCTCAAACCTGAGCTCAGATACTCTAAACCCAGCACGCTGACCGCTTACACTCTTACACTCTCAAACCTGAGCTCAGATACTCTAAACCCAGCACGCTGACCGCTTACACTCTTACACTCTCAAACCTGAGCTCAGAGACTCTAAACCCAGCACGCTGACAGCTTACACTCTTACACTCTCAAACCTGAGCTCAGATACTCTAAACCCAGCACGCTGACAGCTTACACTCTTACACTCTCAAACCTGAGCTCAGATACTCTAAACCCAGCACGCTGACAGCTTACACTCTTACACTCTCAAACCTGAGCTCAGAGACTCTAAACCCAGCATGCTGACAGCTTACACTCTTACACTCTCAAACCTGAGCTCAGATACTCTAAACCCAGCACGCTGACCGCTTACACTCTCAAACCTGAGCTCAGATACTCTAAACCCAGCACGCTGACAGCTTACACTCTTACACTCTCAAACCTGAGCTCAGATACTCTAAACCCAGCACGCTGACAGCTTACACTCTTACACTCTCAAACCTGAGCTCAGATACTCTAAACCCAGCACGCTGACAGCTTACACTCTTACACTCTCAAACCTGAGCTCGGATACTCTAAACCCAGCACGCTGACAGCTTACACTCTTACACTCTCAAACCTGAGCTCAGATACTCTAAACCCAGCATGCTGACAGCTTACACTCTTACACTCTCAAACCTGAGCTCAGATACTCTAAACCCAGCACGCTGACAGCTTACACTCTTACCCTCTCAAACCTGAGCTCAGATACTCTAAACCCAGCATGCTGACAGCTTACACTCTTACACTCTCTGTCTCCCTCTCTCTTTGTCTCTCTCTCTCTCTCTCTCTCTCTCTCTTTCTCACTCTCTCTTTCTTTCTCACTTTCTCCCTCTCTCTCTCAGCTGAGTGTTTTGCTTTATTGTTTATTAGTTCTGAAGTATGAATTGTGAAAACAGAAAGAGACGAGCTTGAGGCCAGCCAGGCGGGGGTGGGGCAGAGTCTGGGGGGGGTGTGGGGGGTGCAGGGTGAATTACAGGGGTTATGTTTGGGTGACATGCGGCCCGGGACGTGTGTTGGCACAGCTGGGAGACTGACACCCCTCAGACAGAGGGTCAGCGCCCCAAACCCCCCCCCACCTCACCTCACCCCTCGGACCAAATATGTGTCCCATGCTGAAATACTCTGGAATGCTGGAATGCCCTGGCAGAGTTTTTGTTTAAATTTTATTCACCTCCGTATTTGTGCCAGGATAACAGCGCCTCCCCTGTGGACAGGAAGTGTACTGCGACTGAGAAATCAGTGTGTGAGCCAATCACATCACAGATTTACATGCATTTTTAACACACACAGGAGCCAATCACATCACAGATTTACATTACAGACCCCCCCCCCACCACTGCACCAGGTTGTTTTGTAAAAGGACTCTGTGTGGAAAAGCCTTTGCTTTAGAGATTAAATACAGCCTTTTTTATTTATTTGCTTTTGTCAGGAAACTGAAGACGGGTGGGGTCAAAGGTCAAGCAGCTGTAGGGGGTCAGGAGGTGTAGATAGGGGCTTCGTTTTTACTGCTGGAGAAACAAAGGCTGCAATGCATTGTGGGCCTGTCACCCCCACTGTCCCATGATCAATGGCTTCTCTGCATCCCCGTGGTCCTCCCCCCACCCAGCCTGATGGCATCAGAGCTTTCCACGGGAATATCCCCCCGAGGGCCAGATGTGGGAATGCCACCGGGATAATCTCCGGTAGGGCCAGGCGTAGGGTTTGGTTAGCCCTGGACTGTGGAGGGGGGCCGAGTGTAGACAGGATCACCAACATTAGAAGCTGTAATGAGGTAATTGCTCTATGAGCACAATGATCAGATCATAAATTCAGAAATGGGTGTACAGGGTGCGTCCCATGCTGGAATGTTCCGCAGGGAGGGCGGTTATTGGGGACCCACTTCCCCTGACGGGAGTACTCCTGCCATGCTGGCTTGGCCCCGCCCTCAGATAGCCTTTTTCTCAGGTTCCCTGCTTCCTGTTTCCATGGTGACTGAGGCGGGTTATCAGCCCGCGTACGTCCTGCTGTCACTCCGCTCCGCCGTCCTTCCTCCTCCTCCTCTTCTTTCTTTTTCATTCCCCCGCGGCGTTTCTCGCGCTGCTTTTATGCCTGAGCGCTGCTTCCTGTTCCATGGGTGCAGCAGCACAGGAAGTCCTGTTTGAAACTGCCCACCCTGCAGGGCGCTGCCTATAACATGCCCCCCCTGTCCTTGATGGCTCAGGGGCATCCCATGGGAATTAGGGAGGGTAACCCCTCTTCATAGTCAGCTCCCAGAATGCAGTTGGCCAGTGGGCGGGGTTTTAGCTGTCAATATGAATATAGTGCACAGCTTTCCACAGGCACACACAAACAGAGCTTTCCACAGGCACACACAAACAGAGCTTTCCACAGGCACACACAAACAGAGCTTTCCACTGACACACACAAACAGAGCTTTCCACAGGCACACACAAACAGAGCTTTCCACAGACACACACAAACAGAGCTTTCCACAGGCACACACAAACAGAGCTTTCCACAGACACACACAAACAGAGCTTTCCACAGACACACACAAACAGAGCTTTCCACAGACACACACAAACAGAGCTTTCCACAGGCACACACAAACAGAGCTTTCCACAGACACACACAAACAGAGCTTTCCACAGGCACACACAAACAGAGCTTTCCACAGACACAAACAAACAGAGAGCTTTCCACAGGCACACACAAACAGAGAGCTTTCCACAGGCACACACAAACAGAGCTTTCCACAGGCACACACAAACAGAGAGCTTTCCACAGGCACACACAAACAGAGCTTTCCACAGACACACACAAACAGAGCTTTCCACAGACACACACAAACAGAGCTTTCCACAGACACACACAAACAGAGCTTTCCACAGACACACACAAACAGAGAGCTTTCCACAGACACACACAAACAGAGCTTTCCACAGACACACACAAACAGAGCTTTCCACAGGCACACACAAACAGAGAGCTTTCCACAGGCACACACAAACAGAGCTTTCCACAGGCACACACAAACAGAGCTTTCCACAGGCACACACAAACAGAGAGCTTTCACTGCTGTGTCCCATCCACATGTGTGCTAACCTGCTGTGTGTGTCTCTCTCTCTCACTGCTGTGTGTGTGTGTGTGTCTCTCTCACTGCTGTGTGTCTCTCTCTCTCTCTCTCTCTCTCTCTCTCTCTCTCTCTCTCTCTCTCAGGAAAAGCCGTATAAGTGTTCTGAGTGTAACAAAGCCTTCAGCCAGAAGAGGGGTCTGGATGAGCACATGAGAACCCACACTGGAGAGAAGCCCTTCCAGTGCGACGTGAGTCTGCCTCACAGAGCCGTCAATCGATCAATCCGTCAATCAGTCACTTAATCAACCAGACAATCGGTCACAACTGGAATCAACTAGACAGTCAATCCATCAATCTGTCACCTAATCAACCAGACATTCAGTCAATCTGTTAATCAGTAAGTCAATCACAAACTCAATCAACCAATCAGTCAGTCATTCAGTCAATCAATCAATCAACCAGTCAATCACTAACTGAATGAACCAATCAATCATTCAGTTAATCGCTCACTCAATCAACCCGCCATCCTGAAGCCACTGTACATCATGTCTGAGACAGAAGCGTCATCTCAGATGATCATCTTCAGGATGGCAGGTGATGGGATAGTGGGATGAGGGAATGGTGCATGATGGGATAGTGGGATGAGGGAATGGTGCATGATGGGATAGTGGGATGATGGAATGGTGCATGATGGGACAGTGGGATGGCATGTGGCAGGGTTGTGGGATGATGGAATGGCAGATGATGGGATCGCGGGTGGTGCGATGGTGGTAGCGTAAGATCCGCCAGCTTGCAGGCCCTGGTTCAGCGCCTCGCTCATCACCACAGAGTTCCAGCATGCACTGCTCTCTACTGGCAGGACATTAGTGTTTTAGGATTGGGCGTGAGCCATGTACGCTGCACTCAGGTTTATTTTTCAGCGTGTAGGGAAATTGAAAACAGCCCTTTTTTTGGTGCTTTAGAGAATCTCTCCCTCTCCCTCTCCCTCTCCCTCTCTCTCTCTCTCTCTCTGTCCCTCCCTCTCTCTCCCTCTCTCTCCCTCTCTCTCTCTGTTTATTTGTGTTTGACTGAGGGTTTTCCAAAGTCTCTAAGTGACAGAATTAGTCGTTTCCTCCGCTTCTCAGAAAGAGCAGTTTTGTTGTGCACAGCATGTTCAAATCCAAGGTAGTTTGGGCAGTTAAGTTTGACTTTTTTAGAACTCTGTTTACCTGTGTCAGACAGGGACTGATGGTGCACAGAGGAGGGGTTTAGTGTTGGGCTTTGTGTGTCTCAAGACCCTGTCAGAGAGAAATATCCAAATATCCACGGCGCCCACAAACCGCAGAGAAAAGCAGGGAGAGGCTGCGCTGGAAGTGAAGTGTGTGTGTTTTTTGGGGTGCTGGCTGGAAGTGTGTTTTTGGGGTGCAGGCTGGAAGTGTGTTTTTTGGGGTGCAGGCTGGAAGTGTGTTTTTTGGGGTGCAGGCTGGAAGTGTGTTTTTGGGGTGCAGGCTGGAAGTGTGTTTTTGGGGTGCAGGCTGGAAGTGTGCTTTTGGGGTGCAGGCTGGAAGTGTGTTTTTTGGGGTGCAGGCTGGAAGTGTGCTTTTGGGGTGCAGGCTGGAAGTGTGCTTTTGGGGTGCAGGCTGGAAGTGTGTTTTTTGGGGTGCAGGCTGGAAGTGTGTTTTTTGGGGTGCAGGCTGGAAGTGTATTTTTTGGGGTGCAGGCTGGAAGTGTGTTTTTTGGGGTGCAGGCTGGAAGTGTGTTTTTGGGGTGCAGGCTGGAAGTGTGTTTTTTGGGGTGCAGGCTGGAAGTGTGTTTTTTGGGGTGCAGGCTGGAAGTGTGTTTTTGGGGGATTGTTTTGTTGGTGCTAAACCCCGTGTTGCAGCAGTGTTCTGATCCGACGGAAATACTCGGGGGGGCAGGGGCGGGTTGGCTGGGGGGGCACCCACAACCTTCCAGTGTGAGGCCAGATACGCGGTCAAATGCAAGTCATCATGCACGTCCCAACGATTTTTATTTTAAAGGATTTTTATTTTTAAATGTTTTTTAAAGGAGCTGCTTTAGGGCACTGTGGTCTGGATGAGGAATAAAGATGCTTTATGTGAGCTGTGGTTGGCGGTATTTCGCTTGTTACTGGGCAGTGATTGGCGGTATTACGCTTGTTACTGGGCTGTGGTTGGCGGTATTACGCTTGTTACTGGGCTGTGGTTGGCGGTATTTCGCTTGTTACTGGGCAGTGATTGGCGGTATTACGCTTGTTACTGGGCAGTGATTGGCGGTATTACGCTTGTTACTGGGCAGTGTTTGGCGGTATTACGCTTGTTGCTGGGCAGTGATTGGCGGTATTACGCTTGTTACTGGGCAGTGATTGACCCGTTTAATGCCCAGATCACCAGAGATTTGGGGAGGGTCTTTGAGTTAATTGAAAAGATGGTTTGCTTTTGTTTTTGTTCATTATCGCCATTTTGGCTCATTTTACCAAACTGCTGAACATTTGATTTGACTAGATAGCCGACTGACTTTTGACCATAGTTAATCTCGTCAGTTAATCCGTTAAATCTGAAAAACACTCATCTCTGTGTCTGAACAACAGTCTGAATGAGACTCATCTCCCTGCCTTCAGTCTAAAAACACTCATCTCTGCATTTGAACAACAGTCTGAATGAGATATCTCCCTGCCTTCAGTCTAAAAACACTCATCTTTCTCTCTCTCTCTCTCTCAGGTATGCGATCTCTCGTTCAGCCTGAAGAAGATGTTGATCCGGCACAAACTGACGCACAACCCGAACCGGCCCATGGCGGAGTGCCAGAGGTGTCATAAGAAGTTCACCCGTAACGATTACCTGAAGGTGCACATGGAAAACGTGCACGGGGAGACTGATGCGTAGCCAGGGGGCGGGCCCAAACAGCACCACCAATCAGAAAACACTCAGAAGTGATGGAGAACCTCTCTGGGAAAAGCTCAATTAAGGAACAGCTTTCAAATGAGTGACTGGTGCAGCCTGCTCCTCTCAGCCACACTGATCCCTGATCCCTGATCTCTGATCTCTCATCACTGATCACTGATCTCTGACCTCTAATCACTGATCTCTCATCACTGATCGCTGACCTCTAATCACTGATCTCTCATCACTGATCTCTAATGACTGATCTCTGATCTCAAATGACTGATCTGATCTCTAATCACTGATCTCTTATCTCTAATGCCTGATCGCCGATCACTGATCTCTGTCTACAGGTCACTGCCTAAGGTTTGAAATGTGGTCATCATTTTGCGATTATATCATTATCCAGGGATAATGTTGGTTTGGCATATAACACACACACACACACACACACACACACACACACACACACACACTTTGCATGTAACACACATGTTTGGTGAATGAGATCAGGCCTGTGTATACTTACAGGCCTCACTTTAGGACTGTACTGGGATCAGTGTTAGTGAATGAGATCAGGCCTGTGTATACTTACAGGCCTCACTTTAGGACTGTACTGGGATCAGTGTTAGTGAATGAGATCAGGCCTGTGTATACTTACAGGCCTCACTTTAGGACTGTACTGGGATCAGTGTTAGTGAATGAGATCAGGCCTGTGTATACTTACAGACCTCACTTTAGGACTGTACTGGGGTCAGTGTTAGTGAATGAGATCAGGCCTGTGTATACTTACAGGCCTCACTTTAGGACTGTACTGGGATCAGTGTTAGTGAATGAGATCAGGCCTGTGTATACTTACAGGCCTCACTTTAGGACTGTACTGGTGAGTGGTTTGGAATGCGACCTTAGTCAGTCCAAGCGTAGGCTTTTCCAGAGTTTCCACAAGCAGTCCTGCCCCACTGCCTGATTCTGAAATAATCTGCAGTTGTCAGAGAGTGGTTTACATAAGGAAAACAGAAACGGTACTTCCTGTTTAAGAACAAAGCCATCTGCTACCCAAAGAGACACCAATGTGTGTTAGATTCTGCTACCCAAAGAGACATCAGTGCGTGTCAGATTCTGCTACCCAAAGAGACACCAATGTGTGTTAGATTCTGCTTCCCAAAGAGACATCAGTGCGTGTCAGATTCTGCTACCCAAAGAGACACCAATGTGTGACAAAGAGAGACCTGTGTGTGTTGGAATCTGCTACCCAAAGAGACACCAATGTGTGTCAGATTCTGCTACACAAAGAGAGACCAATGTGCGTCAGATTCTGCTACCCAAAGAGACACCAATGTGTGTCAGATTCTGCTACACAAAGAGAGACCTGTGTGTGTTGGAATCTGCTACCCAAAGAGACATCAATGTGTGTTAGATTCTGCTACCCAAAGAGACACCAATGTGTGTTAGATTCTGCTACCCAAAGAGACATCAGTGCGTGTCAGATTCTGCTACCCAAAGAGACACCAATGTGTGTTAGATTCTGCTTCCCAAAGAGACATCAGTGCGTGTCAGATTCTGCTACCCAAAGAGACACCAATGTGTGTCAGATTCTGCTACACAAAGAGAGACCAATGTGCGTCAGATTCTGCTACCCAAAGAGACACCAATGTGTGTCAGATTCTGCTACACAAAGAGAGACCTGTGTGTGTTGGAATCTGCTACCCAAAGAGACATCAATGTGTGTTAGATTCTGCTTCCCAAAGAGACATCAGTGCGTGTCAGATTCTGCTACCCAAAGAGACACCAATGTGTGTTAGATTCTGCTACCCAAAGAGACACCAATGTGTGTCAGATTCTGCTACACAAAGAGAGACCTGTGTGTGTCAGATTCTGCTACACAAAGAGAGACCTGTGTGTGTCGGATTCTGCTACACAAAGAGAGACCTGTGTGTGTCAGATTCTGCTACCCAAAGAGAGACCTGTGTGTGTCGGATTCTGCTACCCAAAGAGAGACCTGTGTGTCGGATTCTGCTACCCAAAGAGAGACCTGTGTGTGTCGGATTCTGCTACCCAAAGAGAGACCTGTGTGTGTCGGATTCTGCTACACAAAGAGAGACCTGTGTGTGTAAGATTCTGCTACACAAAGAGAGACCTGTGTGTGTCGGATTCTGCTACCCAAAGAGAGATCTGTGTGTGTCGGATTCTGCTACCAAAAGAGAGACCTGTGTGTGTCGGATTCTGCTACCCAAAGAGAGACCTGTGTGTGTCGGATTCTGCTACCCAAAGAGAGACCTGTGTGTGTCGGATTCTGCTACCCAAAGAGAGACCTGTGTGTGAGACAGCAGTGTCCTTATTCAAGTGTTATTTAATTGTTCTTTGACTTGCACACATGTTTCCACAGTTTCTCTAAGCCTTAATTCAGTTCCAGTCGAGTATTAAGGAATAAATGTCATGTTTTGCAGTCTCTGCCAAATGTTCTGCCATATTTAATGTCGTAATGCAGGCTTTACATAATCATAATGCCTCTTTGTAGCATTACTTTATATTTTAAATTGAAAAATATATTTACATTATTTTAAAAACATTCCTATATTTTTTGTGTACTATTGTTTTTTTTATGTTAGTTGCCATTTTGTCGATTAAAAAAGATGTCATTTCTGCTATTTTGTATCCTCCGTGTGTGTGCGTGCGTGTGTGTGTGTGTGTGTGTGTGTGTGTGTGAGCAAGCGTGTGAGCGAGCGTGTGAGCGTGTGCGTGAGCGTGTGCGTGAGCGTGCGTGAGTGTGTGAGTGTGTTTTGCCTCTAGAACATGTGCTTCTCATAACATTTCCAGAATTTAAATCTGCTTATTTTACCCAATGACATGAACTGTACAAGTACACTACATCTCTCTCTCTCTCTCTCTCAATCTCTCAATCTCTCTCTCTCTCTCTCTCTCTTTCTCTCTTTTTCTCTCTCTCTCCCTCTATCCGTCCCTCTCTTTATTACTGGTTGCTGGAGCACACATTGGCTTAGTTTGATCATAGTGTGTTTTTTGTGTGGTGTGCTGTAGATTCTGTGGTATTGGACATTCTATCAAAGTTGTTTTAAATGTGCTGCTTTAGTTCTTGTTAATTGAAGCCTTGTTGTTGATTATGGGGGTTTTGGGCCAGCAGAGCAATGCAGTCTTAAGGCAGGCAGTTCCATGGGCCCACTGACTCTTCCGTCCTCAGGGCACTCTGTATAAGGCCTCTGATCCGCCCTCAGGGCTCTCTGTATAAGGCCTCTGATCCGCCCTCAGGGCTCTTTGTATAAGGCCTCTGATCCATCCTCAGGGCCCTCTATGTAAGGCCTCTGATCCGCCCTCAGGGCACTCTGTATAAGGCCTCTGATCCGCCCTCAGGGCTCTCTGTATAAGGCCTCTGATCCATCCTCAGGGCCCTCTATGTAAGGCCTCTGATCCGCCCTCAGGGCTCTCTGTATAAGGCCTCTGATCCGCCCTCAGGGCTCTCTGTATAAGGCCTCTGATCCATCCTCAGGGCCCTCTATGTAAGGCCTCTGATCTGCCCTCAGGGCACTCTGTATAAGGCCTCTGATCCGCCCTCAGGGCCCTCTATGTAAGGTCTCTGATCCGCCCTCAGGGCCCTCTTTGTAAGGCCTCTGATCCGCCCTCAGGGCCCTCTATGTAAGGCCTCTGATCCGCCCTCAGGGCTCTCTGTATAAGGCCTCTGATCCGCCCTCAGGGCTCTCTGTATAAGGCCTCTGATCCGCCCTCAGGGCTCTCTGTATAAGGCCTCTGATCCGCCCTCAGGGCTCTCTGTATAAGGCCTCTGATCCATCCTCAGGGCCCTCTATGTAAGGCCTCTGATCCGCCCTCAGGGCTCTCTGTATAAGGCCTCTGATCCGCCCTCAGGGCACTCTGTATAAGACCTCTGATCCGCCCTCAGGGCCCTCTGTATAAGGCCTCTGATCCATCCTCAGGGCCCTCTATGTAAGGCCTATGATCCGCCCTCAGGGCCCTCTATGTAAGGCCTCTGATCCGCCCTCAGGGCTCTCTGTATAAGACCTCTGATCCGCCCTCAGGGCTCTCTGTATAAGACCTCTGATCCGCCCTCAGGGCACTCTGTATAAGACCTCTGATCCGCCCTCAGGGCTCTCTGTATAAGGCCTCTGATCCATCCTCAGGGCCCTCTATGTAAGGCCTCTGATCCGCCCTCAGGGCACTCTGTATAAGACCTCTGATCCGCCCTCAGGGCACTCTGTATAAGACCTCTGATCCGCCCTCAGGGCCCTCTGTATAAGGCCTCTGATCCATCCTCAGGGCCCTCTATGTAAGGCCTCTGATCCGCCCTCAGGGCCCTCTATGTAAGGCCTCTGATCCGCCCTCAGGGCTCTCTGTATAAGACCTCTGATCCGCCCTCAGGGCACTCTGTATAAGACCTCTGATCCGCCCTCAGGGCTCTCTGTATAAGGCCTCTGATCCATCCTCAGGGCCCTCTATGTAAGGCCTCTGATCCGCCCTCAGGGCACTCTGTATAAGGCCTCTGATCCGCCCTCAGGGCACTCTGTATAAGATCTCTGATCCGCCCTCAGGGCCCTCTGTATAAGGCCTCTGATCCATCCTCAGGGCCCTCTATGTAAGGCCTCTGATCCGCCCTCAGGGCACTCTGTATAAGGCCTCTGATCCGCCCTCAGGGCTCTCTGTATAAGGCCTCTGATCCACCCTAAGGGCTCTCTGTATAAGACCTCTGATCCGCCCTCAGGGCTCTCTATGTAAGGCCTCTGATCCGCCCTCAGGGCACCTGTATAAGGCCTCTGATCCGCCCTCAGGGCTCTCTGTATAAGGCCTCTGATCCACCCTCAGGGCTCTCTGTATAAGACCTCTGATCCGCCCTCAGGGCTCTCTGTATAAGACCTCTGATCCGCCCTCAGGGCACTCTGTATAAGGCCTCTGATCCGCCCTCAGGGCTCTCTGTATAAGGCCTCTGATCCGCCCTCAGGGCTCTCTGTATAAGGCCTCTGATCAGCCCTCAGGGCTCTCTGTATAAGGCCTCTGATCCGAACACACACAGAACACACACATCCTGTAGTGCACACTCACACTGAGGTCTCTAAACTCTACACACACTAGAGTAGGTGTTGAGGTGCCCTCTGTACATTTGTGTTAAGGCTCTCCCTGTCGTGCTCCCTGCTCACTGACGCAGCAGGAATGCTTGGCTGCGGTGGGGTGAGGTTAAAGTGCGTTCCTGAAGACGGGCAGACACGCCACAACCACCCTGGAGGCATGGCAGCGTAGAGCTGCAGTGTGCCCCAAACATCGCCAAGACATTCCATCCCCTCCGTCCATCTGTCTGTCCGTTCGTCGTCATGACAACCGTCTCTCATGTCCTGAACTTGCATGCCGTTGCCTGTGGAGCTGGGCCTACTGAACGCTCTCTGCTGAACATTCCGGAACACGCGTTCTAGCAGCCCAAGTTCTGCTGCTGTGTGGCTCTGAGTTGCTCTGGCTTTCTTGGAAATGCAGAACCCGGCGGCGAGGCAGACTGCCGTGTGACCGTGGCGCGGGGCGGCAGGGCTGTAATTGAACCTTTGGGGTTTTTTAAACGCAGCCAGACCTGGCCCAGCCCAGCCCGGATCAGCGGTCAGCTTCCCCAAAAACCACCGTCACGCCAGGAATGACACGACCAAGGTCACCCTGCCACCTTGTTTGGCAGGGGTTACCCCGGTAACAGAAGGGGGGAGGGGTGGGGGAGATTTTGGAGCTTGGGCTAAATTGCAGTTGTCAGGCTGCTGTTGACCTGCTGCAGTATAAGGAAATTACAGGGTGCTGCTGTCCAAAGTATTTTTATGGGTGAAGGGGAGGACGTGTGTGTGCTTCTTGCGTTCCAGCCTTCCAACGTCACGCTCAGGCTAGGGGGGGAAGGGGGGGGGGGGGGGGGGGGGGGGATAAAGTGGGGGGGGGGGGGGGGGGGGGGGGCGGGGGGGAGGGGAGGGAGGGGGGGGGGGAGGGGCGGGGGGGGGGGGGGGGGGGGAAGGGAGGGGGGAGGGGGGGAAGGGAGGGCGGGAAGGGAGGGGGGAGGGGGGAGGGGGGGGAAGGGAGGGGGGAGGGGGGGGAAGGGGGGGCGGGAAGGGGGGGGGACCGAGAGCGAGAGGGAGGGAGGAGCTTCTATGAGATGGATTTATTATATCCTGCCCTGGCTGTCAGGTAAGGGCGTGAGCTCACCTGTCTCTATAGAGCACACCTCTCCCCCACAGAGCTCGCCTATTTTCTACAGAGCTCACCTGTCCACCACAGAGCTCACCTGTCTTCTATAGAGCAAACCTCTCCCCCACAGAGCTCGCCTATTTTCTACAGAGCTCACCTGTCCACCACAGAGCTCACCTCTCCCCCACAGAGCTCGCATATTCTCCACAGAGTTCACCTGTCCACCACAGAGTTCACCTGTCCACCACAGAGTTCACCTGTCCACCACAGAGTTCACCTGTCCACCACAGAGCTCACCTGTCCCCACCAACTGCCCCTGGCCGTTACTACCTGCCTGCAAATGGACGAAACCGGTAACACAAATGTGCATGCGCACACACGCCTGTGCTCAAACACACACACATACACAGTGTGATCACACACACACACACACACACACACACACATACACACAGTGTGATCAGTCCAGCTGATGGGAAGGCTCAGAGGTGTGTGTGGTGCTAATGGCAGATTAAGCTCATGAATAATACACTATACTCATGGGTGCCTTTTGCTGCTAGTGGATGACCTCAGCTTTGCAACCATGACCCAACCTAAACTATTGAAATGGTGCTGCTGTTTTGCTGCCTTTTTAATAATTTTCACTACTTGTGAATATGATTCTTACATTATTCCTTTAATATCTAAAAGTGTTTTTAAACTCTTAGTGTAAGAAGCTGTAGAACGAGCTCTAATATTCTGGGTACAACTCCAGCGTAGGGAATAAAGTAATCAATAAATACGCCGTTATAATGGCTTGTGTGTGTTGCTAATGGAGGAGGGGCAGGGATACAGCTGTATGGAGGGTATGGAGCAGCTGTACCCTTCCAATCACATGCAGAAAACATAACGTCCCGTAACCACAAGAACAGGCCATTCAGCCCAACAATGTTTGCCACCTATTACTAAAGGAACCAAGAGCTCCTCTACAAACTAGATTAGTATCCTGGCCAGAGTTTCTGCCTCTACTACATGACCTGGCCAGAGTTTCTGCCTCTACTACATGACCTGGCCAGAGTTTCTGCCTCTACTACATGACCTGGCCAGAGTTTCTGCCTCTACTACATGACCTGGCCAGAGTTTCTGCCTCTACTACATGACCTGGCCAGAGTTTCTGCCTCTACTACATGACCTGGCCAGAGTTTCTGCCTCTACTACATGACCTGGCCAGAGTTTCTGCCTCTACTACATGACCTGGCCAGAGTTTCTGCCTCTACTACATGACCTGGCCAGAGTTTCTGCCTCTACTACATGACCTGGCCAGAGTTTCGGCCTCTACTACATGACCTGGCCAGAGTTTCTGCCTCTACTACATGACCTGGCCAGTGTTTCTGGAGGGGATATGGGCAGAGGGGATTTGGGTGGTGGAGGGATATGGGCGGAGGGGATATGGGTGGAGGGATATGGGCGGAGGGATATGGGTGGACGAATATGGGTGGAGGGATATGGGCAGAGGGATATAGGTGGAGGGATATGGGCGGAGGAATATGGGCGGAGGGATATGGCGTCTATCTCTTGCAGCATCACTCATCTTCCTCTCTCACGCTTCCATGGGGAGATTTTGTGTCTGGAACACGGCTGTTTATCATTCCATGAATGAAAATAAAAAACATTTGCAGGAAGCCGAAAGCCGAAGTGAACGGGGCAATACGGCGTCACTCCGTCTCCACGGCGATGCCAGTGAGTCTCCCAGCTCGTCCTCGGCACATGTTGTCTTAGCCAGAGGGTGACGAACAAACATCCTGCTTCTCAGGGTTGAAGGCCATCTCTGCGCCATACAGAGACAGCTGGAGAGGACCCGAGCCTCTGTTGGGGCGGCCGCGGAGATCGCCTGTCTGTCGTGAGCCCGTCAGCTGGATGTTGACACGAGCGCAGACGCCATGGCGGACTGAACAAACAGCAGCGTTCTGCTCTTTCACGGCCTTCCTGGTTTATTGAAATCAGTTTTCTTTTGTAGAGACCGGAAAGGAAAACTCCACCCCGAACCCCTCCACCCCCCCCGGCTGCGAGATGCGCCTTTGGATCGTCTCTGAAGAGCGAAAGGCGGAACGCGTTTGTGGGACTTCGCTCCCCTGCTGTAAAGGGCCAGACTGTTCAAGATTCACTCTCTCACGAGGCCCTGATGGTTTTAATCCTCTTCATCGACCGTCAAACCAAACAGAAACACACATTTCCCACATCACGTCGACCTTAAAGACCAAACCTCGCCACAGCCGTGTGCGGAGTGGTCACGTCTCGAGCGCGGAAACCGCGCTGACCACGAGGAACGAAAGGTGGGAAACGCAGTATCGCCGTGGAAACCGGCTCCCTTCCCTCTGTCATTTTTCGGCCATTTTGAGTGATTTGTGAGCATCTGGGGGCCACGCCCTGCGCCTCCTCAGATGCCTGGTCCCGCGCCGGTGGTCCGCAGCGCATCCACGCCGTTCCCCATAACTCAGAGAGGCGTGGCCTTGTCAGGGCTGACAGGCCTGGGGGGGGGGGGTCAGCGCTGAGACGCTCGGGCTCCTCCTGAGTTATCCTCCCGCCGTAAATAACGCAGCCTTCTGGAGCCAGACGGCTCACGGGCAGTGCGGGGGGGGAACGGCAGCCGATAGGACCTCGTAAAAATACACAGAATGTATCATCTTAGAGGGGGAGGCTCTCGTGCACATGGAGCAGGAACCACAGCTGACCTGTGCTGTTTTTCATTGTGTCTGAACTCGGGGTGCTTGTTATCGGGAGCTGTGGTTTAACATACTGGGGCGATGCACACGTGTCCAGAGACCAGATGCACACCGGACATTTAACCTGTCATGTGTCATAGAGAGAGAGAGAGAGAGAGAGAGAGAGAGAGAGAGAGAGAGAGAGAGAGAGAGAGAGAGAGAGAGAGAGAGAGAGAGAGAGAGAGAGAGAGAGAGAGAGAGAGAGAGAGAGAGAGAGAGAGATCCAGATATCCTTTCTGTAAAGCATCATAGAATTGAGAGACGTTTGTACACATTCATGTAGTTTTTATTGTTACCCATACATACATTTTACTGTTACTACAAGTGAACTGTCTGTTTTTCATGATTATATTATTATAATTATTGCTATGTTCATCCAGGCATGTCCTTATGTTAAACGATTTAGTCATAGCTATGTTTTACGTGTCTTCATTTGGCTGCTCTGTTGCCTGCTGTGAAGGACACCATATCGTACTGTTCCCCCCGATACAGATCGACACCCCGAGAGTCTTTTATAACCCCCCTCCAGCTCTGTCCCAAACATACAGGGTGTTACTCTGGGTGGATTCGAGTTCTAAGCAGGCAGCACTGGTAGTATCTGTGCCAAACGGCTTTTCTCGTAGATCCTGTTTTGCAAAGTTTTTGTTGGATTTAGCCCAAACGCTCAACCTCCCGGATGGAGATTAATTAGCTGTTTATCCTTCTTGTGCTTAAAACTGGCCGAAATCCGTCAAATAAGAATCTTATCATTTAATTTGTTTCAAGATGAACTTCATTATGAAGCTAACTGGGTTAATTGGGTTCTCTGTGCGGAAGACCCCATGGGGAGGGGGGGGGGGGGGTAGTTAATTATGTTCAGAAAAGATATTTCATTTCCAACAAACATTTCACCCTGTCATTTTATAACAGCATTTGAAGTAAGTTTAAACTTGACCCGCAAGCCTTTCAAAGCTTGGTAAAAGTCATAATTTATTAGAGGGTGTGCATATTGTTCCATTTGCTTTATATGATTCATCTGTCTGCCACTCACAACAAGATTACAAGATCTGTTTGAGATTACTGTGCCTTTTTAGCAGATTTAGAAACGTAGTTTTTCATCTTCAAAAGAAAAAAAGCCATTTCACATTTCAGCAGTCTGTCTTCCCTCTTGTGCTACTCTGGAAGTCATAACCATCTTAATTATAGTTTATGTTCCCATCTTTCAGGTAGAAACAACGTGTAATTCAAGATACCAACAATAAACCCTTCAGCTTTCATTTTTTCACCTGTTTGGGGTACACGAGGGAACTGGATCCTGTACAGGGGATGTGTTTTCGGTTTGGGGCCCAAGCTCCTCTGTGCCTCCTCTCTCTCTTGTGGATGTGGGACTCTTTGTTCTTCATTGAAAACATGTTTACGTTCTGTCACCTTTTGTAGCGCACTTCCACATCATCGACACCTGTGCATGAGCGCATGTGGATATGTGATGCTAATCTGAGATTAATGCTAGGCTAATAGTGGACTAATGCTAGGCTAATCATGGGCTAATGCTAGGCTAATAGTGGACTAATTCTAGACTAATAGTGGACTAATGCTAGGCTAATAGTGGACTAATTCTAGGCTAATAGTGGACTAATGCTAGGCTAATAGTGGACTAATGCTAGGCTAATAATGGGCTAATGCTAGGCTAATTGTGGACTAATGCTCGGCTGATGCACAGGTGACAGAGGGTCGATACTAGTCTTATCCTGAACTAGTATGAGGCAAATGTTAGGATAATGGCGGATCAATGCTGGGCTAATGCTAAACCTAATGGCAGGTTAATGCTGGGCTAATGCTAAGCTAATGGCAGGCTAATGAAGGGCTAATGCTAAGCCTAATGGCAGATTACTGCTGGGCTAATGCTAAGATAATGGCAGGTTAATGCTGGGCTAATGCTAAGCTAATGGCAGATTACTGCTGGGCTAATACTAAGCTAATGGCAGGCTAATGCCAGTCCAGTTTGCTGAGTGAATGGAGCTTTGTGGTGCGTTTTCTCCTGTCGGTGATTCATCCAGTCATCAGGCTAATGCTGGTAAAATGTTGTCAGTTATCTGTCTTCGTGATCTGCAGGATGGATGAGTAATCGCAAGGCCCAGCCAGTCCAGACTAACCCCCCCCTCCCACCCCCACCCACAGGGGCTCCGTTGTTCATCGACGGATGATGACATCCACAGTCGCTACTACGCTCCAGCACAACAACAACAGCAACAACAACCGGCTACATAAATATGGGAAATGACATCACAGTGGTCACAATCGCCTCCCTCTCTCCTGCACATGGCTTACAATGGAGAATGATTATCTTTACTGAGGATATGAGCTGATATGACCCACAAAGGGCAGGAGAGAGAAAGAGATGGAGAGAGAGATGTGGGAACAGCAGTGAACAGTGTTCTTATTGTGCTTACAAACCCCTTTTCCAGTCAAACGGCTGCAGTACTGAAGTGTCGGTCAATCAGGCGGAACGATCCGGACCATTAAGCCTCCATTAACCCATCAACTGCAACGAGTCTACAGACCAGCAGACCACAGGCAAGCCGCCTCTACAATCGCTCAGTTTGGCTCTCTACCTATCGGTACCGATCAGAATGCGCTCCCGTAGTACTGTAGTCATGCCAGGTACTGTAGGATAAACGTGTTACGACATTAGACCTGAAGGGTACGAAGCGAGATTAAGGGGATAGCGAGCTAAATTAAGCTTCTATTCTGGGTTTTCTGTATCACGAAGCCGACTAACTTTTTAATCGGGGTGTATTGCCACGGCAACACTCTGCACAGCTAACCTGCTCCATTCGATTATACACACCTGTATGACGTCAAATGTGAGTGGCATTCGATTATACACACCTGTATGACGTCAAATGTGAGTGGCATTCGATTATACACACCTGTATGACGTCAAATGTGAGTGGCATTCGATTATACACACCTGTATGATATCAAATGTGAGTGGCATTCGATTATACACACCTGTATGACGTCAAATGTGAGTGGCATTCGATTATAGACACCTGTATGACGTCAAATGTGAGTGGCATTCGATTATAGACACCTGTATGACGTCAAATGTGAGTGGCATTCGATTATAGACACCTGTATGACGTCAAATGTGAGTGGCATTCGATTATAGACACCTGTGCTGTGAGAGAAGGCGCTACGCAGCTGAGCTATAGCGGTAATGCGTGATGTAAGGGTAAACACAGCTGCTTTGTGCGAGGACCAGGAGGCGTTCGATTGAACACCGCGGCGTTATAGCAGCAGCGTATGACAGACATGCCCCCCGCCCCCCAGCATCTCTCTGGGGCAGCCTGACTCCCCCCGTGGGGAAGCATGCTGTGGCCATTATTACATCAGAGGAGCGGGACTCAATCTCACTGCCTCAGCCCCCATCCTGCTTTAGTCTAGCCTGTGGATGAGAGAGGGAGAGAGGGGGCAAGAGAGAAAGAGAGACCGAGCAAAACATGGGGCATATATGAGAGAGAGAGTGAGAGAGATTGGGGGTGTGTGTGTGTGTGTTTGTGTGTGTGAGAGAGAGAGATTGGGGATTGGGTGTGTGTGTGAGAGAGAGAGATTGGGGATTGGGTGTGTGTGTGTGAGAAAGAGATTGGGTGTGTGTGTGTGTGTGAGAGAGAGAGAGATTGGGTGTGTGTGTGAGAGAAAGAGAAAGATTGTGTGTGTGTAAGATAGTGTGTGTGTGTGTAAGAGAGTGTGTGTGTATGTAAGATAGTGTGTGTGTGTGTGTGTGAGAGAAAGAAAGATTGGGTGTGTGTGTGTGTGAGAGAGATTGTGTGTGTGTGTGTGAGAGAGAGAGAGAGATTGTGTGTGTGTGTGAGAGATAGTGTGTGTGTGTAAGATAGTGTGTGTGTAAGATAGTGTGTGTGTGTGAGATAGTGTGTGTGTGAGAGAGAGTGTGTGTGTGTGTGTGTAAGAGAGTGTGTGTGTGTGTAAGAGAGTGTGTGTGTGTAAGAGAGTGTGTGTGTTTATGTAAGATAGTGTGTGTGTAAGATAGTGTGTGTGTGTAAGATAGTGTGTGTATGTAAGATAGTGTGTGTGTGTGTGTAAGATAGTGTGTGTGTGTAAGATAGTGTGTGTATGTAAGATAGTGTGTGTGTGTAAGATAGTGTGTGTATGTAAGATAGTGTGTGTGTGTAAGATTGTGTGTGTATGTAAGATAGTGTGTGTGTAAGATAGTGTGTGTGTGTGTAAGATAGTGTGTGTGTGTGAGATAGTGTGTGTGTGTAAGATAGTGTGTGTGTGAGAGAGTGTGTGTGTGTGTGTGTAAGATAGTGTGTGTGTGTGTGTGTAAGATAGTGTGTGTATGTAAGATAGTGTTAGGGTTAATTGGGGTTGTTGCAGACAGTGATCAGATGCAGGGGAGGAGTGCCCAGTCTGTCAGCGGCCTTTCTGTGGGGACAGTGTGCAGTGTGCAGTGTGCAGTGTGCTGGCGGTGGTGTGTTTTCCATTTGGGAAGAGCTTTGAGTTACATGGCACGGAGGCTCAATCTCCCAGCCCACACGCCACATGTGCAAACCTTACCCAGGCCAGCCACGACATCAGCCCTCGTTTGCAGAGCACAAACGACTCCTTTATGTTTTTATTTCTTGTCATCGAGACTAATTTACATAAATTGGTAGCTGTGCTCAGTACAGCTCATTTCCACAACTGTGTGATGTGCTGTTGGTTGACGCTCAGCCAATCACTGAGGCGGAAGTCCTGAAGGAGCAGTTCTGTAGCGTAACGCACAATGTTTCCCAGACACGCATTGTGGTCGGACTCACTAATTAAGAGTTGAAAGTCTTTGTACATCAGAATATCTGGCAGGCTGGCTAATCTGTATTTGCAGTTTGATGTGTCTTGGCCAATGGTAATGTTTTTAATTTGGATTTTAATTAATTAGCTGGTCTTTTATACATTTGTTTGTGGTTATATTTGAAAAGAATATGCAGTACAAGTGATAAGACTGTCGGAAGACATTATTTACTGTTGTGGGACTCTTGAGTTTTGGACTGTGAATGCTAAGTCTAAATCCATGGTGCTGGGGAGCTCCAGGGGTCAGAATGTAGAAGTCCTGCCATGTGTTTTTTCCACTCATGAACTCAGACAGCTGATTTCACTAATTAGTTCTACCTCCTGGCTGAATAACCATGCTAATGAGCAAACCCCGGAACTAAATTTAGATTTAGATTGGAACTAAATACCGGGGAGAACTTTTACTTTCTGAACTTGGATGTTCTTCTTCTGCAGAGCAGCCTCCATTGCAGCGCTATGACCTAGGAGGAGACTAATTCATACTGGGATTGTGAGTGCTCTCACACTCACCAATCTCAGTTTGTCCCTCCATTACGGCTCAAAAGCATGACTGAGGACAGCACCATTACGGCTCAAAAGCATGGCTGAGGACAGAGCACCGTTACGGCTCAAAAGCATGGCTGAGGACAGAGCACCATTACGGCTCAAAAGCATGGCTGAGGACAGAGCACCATTACGGCTCAAAGGCATGGCTGAGGACAGCACCATTACGGCTCAAAAGCATGACTGAGGACAGAGCACCATTACGGCTCAAAAGCATGGCTGAGGACAGAGCACCATTACGGCTCAAAAGCATGGCTGAGGACAGAGCACCATTACGGCTCAAAAGCATGGCTGAGGACAGAGCACCATTATGGCTCAAAGGCATGAGGGAGGCATTGTACAGCAGATTAGGGTCCCTACACTAGGCAAGGCAAGCATATGTCAACCAGATGCTGCTGCCTTTGCCTCTCCTTCAAACAAACAATTAGGGGCGATTATGGGAACGTATAAATGAATTTCATCCATGATTAGAACGTTTGGGACGAGCACGGCAGGACAACAGCAGGTGGTAGCAATCTGGGTCTGGATTTTAGTCTCCAAAACAAGAAAAAAAACAACCAAAAAAAGAGAAGAAAGGGAAAGAAAACAGAGCAGAAGAAAGGAAAATGTGCCGGCCTGTTTGTTCAGCCCTGGTGCTCATGGTCAAGTGCTGCTCCCTCCCCTGATGCACGCGTCTGTCCCTTTAATACACGTTTAATGGCGGTAATTTGTTCTAATGGTGGCTCATTTCTTATTTCAACAATTAGAGCGTGCCCTAGCTTGGGTGGCACAGTGATGTTGTGGGCGGGCTATCTGACCAACCAGGGGTGTGTGTGTGTGTGTGTGTGTGTGGGGGTCGGGTCAGTCAGCAGAAAAAGCATCCAACATCCAGTAGAGTCTGTTACCAGGGTTACATTCCTCTGTTACACAAGTCACATTCTCCTGTTACCAGGGTTACATTCCCCTGTTACACGAGTCACATTCTCCTGTTACCAGGGTTACATTCCCCTGTTACACAAGTCACATTCTCCTGTTACACGAGTCACATTCTCCTGTTACCAGGGTTACATTCCCCTGTTACACAAGTCACATTTTCCTGTTACCAGTTACATTCTCCTGTTACCATGGTTCCAGTCCCCTGCAGGGGTTTCCACGCTGAGCACATAAACAGCAGCTCTTAGCTGCTTCTCTTAAACACAGTGATTCTACTGCTGATTATAGTCCTCTGTACATTCCACCCTAATTATTCCTGAAGCCACCTTCAGTATTACACACACCCACACAGTCACACACCCACACACACACGGTCACACACGCACACACAACCACACACACCCACATGGTCACACACCCACACACACGGTCACACACACACGGTCACACGATCACACGGTCACACACCCACACACACGCACACACGCACACACACGGTCACACACACACCCACACATGGTCACATACACCCACACACTCACACACACACGCGGTCACACACGCACACCCACACGGTCACACACGCACACCCACACGGTCACACGCACACACACACACACGGTCACATACACCCACGCAGTCACACACCGAAGCTGCACTGCCTGGAAACACACTCTCACATCAATGCGCTGCCCCACCTTCGCTAAGCCCTGCAGCAATAACACGGTGAGACGTGATTTATTTACACATGAGCTCTGGGCTAATTACACAGGACTGGTCAGGGGACGGCGTATGCGACAGCTAACCGTCCATTGCAAAACCTAAACAGGACTGTGTTAGACCTGCGGATGGACACAGGTCTGCCTTTCTGTACATATATATATATATACCTGTGTTATACCTGCAGATGGACACAGGTCTGCCTTTCTGTACATATATATGTATATACCTGTGTTAGACCTGCGGATGGACACAGGTCTGCCTTTCTGTACATATATATATATATATATACCTGTGTTATACCTGCAGATGGACACAGGGTTGTGTTTCATGTCGTATTCCATACTGTTCTAGCATAATTTACAGCTAAATCTAGTCCCACCCCCCAATTCCCATAGAGATCCATTCAAATGCAGACATTATAGTATAGATTAGAATAGAATAGAATAACTTTAATTTTCCTGCAAGAGAACGTCAGTTGTAGCCCCAGCAACAACAAAAATATACATAGACCCACAACACACAAACAAACATATCAAACAAAGACATCCAACAGAATCATTCCATCAATCAAGTGAATTAATTGAATTAAAGTGCAATACAGCCATGATTTAAAAAATAGCCCGCTGTCCCGAGATGTCCAGTGTCACCAAGCAGTCCAACACACAAACTCCACCTCCACAACTCTCCTCCATACACGCAGCGCCGCGTTCTCTGCCCACCGCTGAAACGGAGCACCGAACTGCGTCAATCCTCCCAGTCGTCTCCTCATTCCTCCCCCGCATTATGTTCTCCTTCCCTGGCTGCATTTTGAAGATTGCCATCAGTCCCGAAATCCTCCGGTGAAGAGCGATGGTAAACTTTGTTGTTGCAGTCTGCAGATCCAACGGACATTCCCGAGCATATGTTGCGAATGCGTCTCCATGGTGACGACCACAAACAAAATTATATCGACTAGACAATTAATCAATATTATCAAACGAGCAGCAGGAGTGACAAAAGCCAGAGACAACAAAACACATTCAAATTAACAAACACAAACACGAGAGACAGCAGGACTACATGTCGCCATTACAGCGCCACATGACGTATCACTTGTAAGAGTACTGGAAAATAAGATATCAAGAGTCTTTTGATATTGTTGGGTCACAGACATCAGGAAGTCATGGCATGTAAAGGATATGTGACCAAATATTACATATATACTGTATATAGCCATCCTTTTTTTACGCCAAACCTACCTAGAGTGTTCCTTGCCGAAAAGCTCAATTTTAGTTTCATCTGACCATAGAACAGGGTTCCATCTCAGTTCCAGTAGCGTTTAGCAAACTGTAGGCACTTACGTTTGTGATAAAATGACAGGAAAGGCTTTTTTCTGGCATGCCTTCCAAATAATTTGTTGGCATGATGGTGACCCCAAGATGCTACTTTACTCTGTAATTCTCCAACAGTGATCCTTGGGTATTTTCTTGCCTCTCTTACCATCCTCCTCACTGTGCGTGGGGGCAAAATAAACTTGGGTTCTCTTCCAGGCAAGTTTGTGACAGTTACAGTTGCTTTGAACATTTTAAGTATTGCCCTAACGGTAGATATGAACATTTTCAGGGGAGTAGCTATTTTTTTTTATAGCCATTCCCTGACTTATGAAGCTCAACACACTTTTCCCTCATTTGATTTGTGTGGTTTTTTTTAATTTATTTTTTCCATGTTGATGTATGAACAAGGGAATATGGCCTCTGTGTCACCTCATATTTATACCCCAGTGAAGCAGGAAGTCATGGATTACTGCTTGAAAGTTCCTAAACACTGAAAAAAATTTATATAAATGGAAAAATTGCTTCAGTTACATTTTGTTCATAAGAATTTCTAGGGGTGCCAATAATTGTGGCACATGTGGTTTTGTTAAAAATAATTATTTCTTGATGAGGGATTTTTTTTCTCAGAATAAATTTACTTCAATTAAAGGTTGGAGTTTTCTCATTTTTTAAGCTAATATTTTTTTATAACCCTTTTAACTCATCTTTACCAGGGGTGCCAATAATTGTGGAGTGCACTGTATATATATACTCCTCAAAAAAAGTTTGGAAACGTTATTTCGGTCGATTACTCCTCCCCTTTAATAATAAAAAAAAAATACAATTGGTATTGTATTTTATATCGTTGGAAAGCCTGATTAGTCACCTTTACAACGAGGTACAACTTGTAAGGATCATGCATTCGTGGAATGAGAAACACAGCTAACCGTGTGGGTAGCGGCCCAAAAAAATGTGCCAAAATCCCCTGCAATATTCTTCTGTTGGTATTCACTCTCGTTTTGAGCTTCAAGTGCTGGCAGGTGTATGCCAGTCACAGGTGTGTGACTGGCACCTGATTGGCACCGAGGAATGGGATGCCATCCCACAGCAGTGTGTGACCAGCCTGGTGACCAGCATGAGGAGGAGGTGCCAAGCTGTTGTGGCTGCGTATGGATCTTCCACACGCTACTGAGGTCCCTGACAGTGTAAAATGAATAAAGTGTAAAAATGGCCAATATGTGTTGTTTTTTCCTTATTACTGTGGGAGAGTGCAATCATCCAGTCCACCAAGCAACTCAAAACGAGAGTGAATACCAACAGAAGAATATTGCAGGGGATTTTGGCACATTTTTTTGGGCCGCTACCCACACTGTTAGCTGTGTTGCTCATTCCACGAATGCACGATCCTTACAAGTTGTACCTCGTTGTAAAGGTGACTAATCAGGCTTTCCAACGATATAAAATACAATACCAATTGGTATTATTAAAGGGGAGGAATAATCGACCGAAATAACGTTTCCAAACTTTTTTTGAGGAGTGTATATAGACCTGCAGATGGACACAGAGCTGTGTTACTGTACATATATGTACCATATGATATATGTGTTAGGTCTGGAGTCGACGCTTTTTTCTCCTCAGCCTGATCCATGACTTCAGCTTCAATCTGAAGCTTTTCCCTTCATCTGGGGAGAGAAAGCGTGTTTCTGCCGTTATTATTATTCTCCGAGAATGAGGAGATCATCACAGCTGTTTACTGTCCCGTCAGGGAGACACGGTGCCAGGCCAAACAAGCAGACCTCCGGCAAGCTCTCCTCAACCCTCATTGACACCCGGAACATTGCAAACTGAACTCTGTTAGTGAATTTTGGGCCTGTAGGCCCTGGTGTGTGACTTCACTAGGGGAGATGAGGTTTGGGCCTGTAGGCCCTGGTGTGTGACTTCACTAGGGGGGATGAAGTTTGGGCCTGTAGGCCCTGGTGTGTGACTTCACTAGGGGAGATGAAGTTTGGGCCTGTAGGCCCTGGTGTGTGACTTCACTAGGGGAGATGAAGTTTGGGCCTGTAGGCCCTGGTGTGTGACTTCACTAGGGGAGATGAAGTTTGGGCCTGTAGGCCCTGGTGTGTGACTTCACTAGGGGAGATGAAGTTTGGGCCTGTAGGCCCTGGTGTGTGACTTCACTAGGGGAGATGAGGTTTGGGCCTGTAGGCCCTGGTGTGTGACTTCACTAGGGGAGATGAAGTTTGGGCCTGTAGGCCCTGGTGTGTGACTTCACTAGGGGAGATGAAGTTTGGGCTTGTAGGCCCTGGTGTGTGACTTCACTAGGGGAGATGAAGTTTGGGCCTGTAGGCCCTGGTGTGTGACTTCACTAGGGGAGATGAGGTTTGGGCCTGTAGGCCCTGGTGTGTGACTTCACTAGGGGAGATGAAGTTTGGGCCTGTAGCCCCTGGTGTGTGACTTCACTAGGGGAGATGAGGTTTGGGCTTGTAGGCCCTGGTGTGTGACTTCACTAGGGGAGATGAAGTTTGGGCCTGTAGGCCCTGGTGTGTGACTTCACTAGGGGAGATGAGGTTTGGGCTTGTAGGCCCTGGTGTGTGACTTCACTAGGGGAGATGAAGTTTGGGCCTGTAGGCCCTGGTGTGTGACTTCACTAGGGGAGATGAAGTTTGGGCTTGTAGGCCCTGGTGTGTGACTTCACTAGGGGAGATGAAGTTTGGGCCTGTAGGCCCTGGTGTGTGACTTCACTAGGGGAGATGAAGTTTGGGCCTGTAGGCCCTGGTGTGTGACTTCACTAGGGGAGATGAAGTTTGGGCTTGTAGGCCCTGGTGTGTGACTTCACTAGGGGAGATGAAGTTTGGGCCTGTAGGCCCTGGTGTGTGACTTCACTAGGGGAGATGAGGTTTGGGCTTGTAGGCCCTGGTGTGTGACTTCACTAGGGGAGATGAAGTTTGGGCCTGTAGGCCCTGGTGTGTGACTTCACTAGGGGAGATGAAGTTTGGGCTTGTAGGCCCTGGTGTGTGACTTCACTAGGGGAGATGAAGTTTGGGCCTGTAGGCCCTGGTGTGTGACTTCACTAGGGGAGATGAAGTTTGGGCCTGTAGGCCCTGGTGTGTGACTTCACTAGGGGAGATGAGGTTTGGGCCTGTAGGCCCTGGTGTGTGACTTCACTAGGGGAGATGAAGTTTGGGCCTGTAGGCCCTGGTGTGTGACTTCACTAGGGGAGATGAGGTTTGGGCCTGTAGGCCCTGGTGTGTGACTTCACTAGGGGAGATGAAGTTTGGGCCTGTAGGCCCTGGTGTGTGACTTCACTAGGGGAGATGAAGTTTGGGCCTGTAGGCCCTGGTGTGTGACTTCACTAGGGGAGATGAAGTTTGGGCCTGTAGGCCCTGGTGTGTGACTTCACTAGGGGAGATGAAGTTTGGGCCTGTAGGCCCTGGTGTGTGACTTCACTAGGGGAGATGAAGTTTGGGCCTGTAGGCCCTGGTGTGTGACTTCACTAGGGGGGATGAAGTTTGGGCCTGTAGGCTCTGGTGTGTGAAGTGAGTCTTCTGACCAATCAGCTGCCTGCAGCCCATCTGCTTCAGCTGCGCAGCTCAGAGCGAGAAGGAGAAGCAACTGGCAGAGTGCGCATGCTGGTTTGCGCCATCCTGAACTGACGGACGAGATGTTTCCGTGCGACGCCGTTCTCCGTGAAGTTCAAAAAGTAATGCGGTTTTCTTTCAAGTTTTCAACTGAACCGTCTGTGTAAAAGTCACAACTGAATGATGCTTCCTGTTTAATATAAATATTTGAATATTTAAAAATAACATTTTACAGGCCATTGACCTCATCCTCAGAATAAAAATCAGGCAAGTAAGTCTGGTGAAACGGAGAACTTCATAAGAAGGCGCATCGCAGACGGACACTACTATTTTTGTTTTATGTATTCAGAATAGAAAAAGAGCACAAACTAGGCCTCTGTTTTTATTTGACAGAGGATGAGATACAAGATGAAGATGAATGAAAAGAGCCGATTAATTTCAGGAAGTCCTGTCAGCTTCTGCTTCATCATTTAATTGACTCAATCATCTGGATTTTTAAAGCGTTTCTGAGCTGGTAAATGGTAAATGGACTGCACTTATATAGCGCCTTTATCCAAAGCGCTTTACAATGCCCTGTCACTCACCCGTTCACACACACATTCACACACCAATGGCGGCAGCTGCCATGCAAGGTGCTAGCCTGCTCATTGGGAGCAATTTGGGGTTCAGTGTCTTGCCCAAGGACACTTCGACACGTGGACAGGAGGAGCCGGGGATCGAACCGCCAACCCTGCGATCTGCGGACAACCCGCTCTACCTCCTAAGCCACAGCCGCCTCGAGCTGCGGTTGCAGACTGCATATTTCCTCAGTGGCAATGACACTGGTTCTGTACATGAGTGAGTGAGCGAGCATTGCTGTGTGTGTGTGTGTGTTAATGTCACTGTGGTTCTGTACATTAGTGAGCGAGCATTGCTGTGTGTGTGTGTGTGTGTGTGTGTTAATGTCACTGTGGTTCTGTACATTAGTGAGTGAGCATTGCTGTGTGTGTGTGTGTGTTAATGTCACTGTGGTTCTGTACATTAGTGAGTGAGCATTGCTGTGTGTGTGTGTGTGTGTGTTAATGTCACTGTGGTTCTGTACATTAGTGAGTGAGCATTGCTGTGTGTGTGTGTGTTAATGTCACTGTGGTTCTGTACATTAGTGAGCGAGCATTGCTGTGTGTGTGTAATGTGTGTGTTTGTGTGGAAATGTACGTCAGGGTTTGGTTAGAAAAAACAACCGGCTTCCACACCAACCTCCCAGGCCTGAAGCTCCGCCCCTCTCATGTGTTGTGTATATTCTGAGTTTATTCTCCAGTGTATTTTCAGAACCACATCCTCGTTTCCTGGGTAGAAAGTAGGTGTTCTGCAGGGCAGGTTATAAACCTGGGTTGCGTAGGCTGCATAGTCTCCCGGTTGGATAAACAGAAGGGCAGGTTATAATCCTGGGTTGCGTAGGCTGCATAGTCTCCCGGTTGGATAAACAGAAGGGCAGGTTATAATCCTAGATTGCGTATGCTGCATAGTCTCCCGGTTGGATAAACAGAAGGGCAGGTTATAATCCTGGGTTGCATAGGCTGCATAGTCTCCCGGTTGGATAAACAGAAGGGCAGGTTATAATCCTAGGTTGCGTATGCTGCATAGTCTCCCGGTTGGATAAACAGAAGGGCAGGTTATAATCCTAGGTTGCGTATGCTGCATAGTCTCCCGGTTGGATAAACAGAAGGGCAGGTTATAATCCTAGGTTGCGTATGCTGCATAGTCTCCCGGTTGGATAAACAGAAGGGCAGGTTATAATCCTGGGTTGCGTAGGCTGCATAGTCTCCCGGTTGGATAAACAGAAGGGCAGGTTATAATCCTGGGTTGCGTATGCTGCATAGTCTCCCGGTTGGATAAACAGAAGGGCAGGTTATAATCCTAGGTTGCGTATGCTGCATAGTCTCCCGGTTGGATGAACAGAAGGGCAGGTTATAATCCTGGGTTGCGTATGCTGCATAGTCTCCCGGTTGGATAAACAGAAGGGCAGGTTATAATCCTAGGTTGCGTATGCTGCATAGTCTCCCGGTTGGATAAACAGAAGGGCAGGTTATAATCCTGGGTTGCGTAGGCTGCATAGTCTCCCGGTTGGATAAACAGAAGGGCAGGTTATAATCCTGGGTTGCGTAGGCTGCATAGTCTCCCGGTTGGATAAACAGAAGGGCAGGTTATAATCCTGGGTTGCGTAGGCTGCATAGTCTCCCGGTTGGATAAACAGAAGGGCAGGTTATAATCCTGGGTTGCGTAGGCTGCATAGTCTCCCGGTTGGATAAACAGAAGGGCAGGTTATAATCCTGGGTTGCGTAGGCTGCATAGTCTCCCGGTTGGATAAACAGAAGGGCAGGTTATAATCCTGGGTTGCGTAGGCTGCATAGTCTCCCGGTTGGATAAACAGAAGGGCAGGTTATAATCCTGGGTTGCGTATGCTGCATAGTCTCCCGGTTGGATAAACAGAAGGGCAGGTTATAATCCTGGGTTGCGTAGGCTGCATAGTCTCCCGGTTGGATAAACAGCCGGGCTGGTGATCATCCTGGGGTGCGTAGGCTGTATAGTCTCCCGGTTGGATAAACAGAAGGGCAGGTTATAATCCTGGGTTGCGTAGGCTGCATAGTCTCCCGGTTGGATAAACAGAAGGGCAGGTTATAATCCTGGGTTGCGTAGGCTGCATAGTCTCCCGGTTGGATAAACAGAAGGGCAGGTTATAATCCTGGGTTGCGTAGGCTGCATAGTCTCCCGGTTGGATAAACAGAAGGGCAGGTTATAATCCTGGGTTGCGTATGCTGCATAGTCTCCCGGTTGGATAAACAGAAGGGCAGGTTATAATCCTAGGTTGCGTAGGCTGCATAGTCTCCCGGTTGGATAAACAGAAGGGCAGGTTATAATCCTGGGTTGTGTATGCTGCATAGTCTCCCGGTTGGATAAACAGAAGGGCAGGTTATAATCCTGGGTTGCGTAGGCTGCATAGTCTCCCGGTTGGATAAACAGAAGGGCAGGTTATAATCCTAGGTTGCGTATGCTGCATAGTCTCCCGGTTGGATAAACAGAAGGGCAGGTTATAATCCTGGGTTGCGTATGCTGCATAGTCTCCCGGTTGGATAAACAGAAGGGCAGGTTATAATCCTGGGTTGCGTAGGCTGCATAGTCTCCCGGTTGGATAAACAGAAGGGCAGGTTATAATCCTAGGTTGCGTAGGCTGCATAGTCTCCCGGTTGGATAAACAGAAGGGCAGGTTATAATCCTGGGTTGCGTAGGCTGCATAGTCTCCCGGTTGGATAAACAGAAGGGCAGGTTATAATCCTGGGTTGCGTATGCTGCATAGTCTCCCGGTTGGATAAACAGAAGGGCAGGTTATAATCCTAGGTTGCGTAGGCTGCATAGTCTCCCGGTTGGATAAACAGAAGGGCAGGTTATAATCCTGGGTTGCGTATGCTGCATAGTCTCCCGGTTGGATAAACAGAAGGGCAGGTTATAATCCTGGGTTGCGTATGCTGCATAGTCTCCCGGTTGGATAAACAGAAGGGCAGGTTATAATCCTGGGTTGCGTATGCTGCATAGTCTCCCGGTTGGATAAACAGAAGGGTAGGTTATAATCCTGGGTTGCGTATGCTGCATAGTCTCCCGGTTGGATAAACAGAAGGGCAGGTTATAATCCTGGGTTGCGTAGGCTGCATAGTCTCCCGGTTGGATAAACAGAAGGGCAGGTTATAATCCTGGGTTGCGTAGGCTGCATAGTCTCCCGGTTGGATAGACAGGAAAGAGCAGAACCTAATGTCTTAAAGTGGCTCCCTGCCACTCAGCAGGTGCAGGTGTTTACCAGCTCAGAGATTCGAACCCGTCTTTTCAAAACATGATAGAGCTTTTTAAACTTTATTGATACGTTTGTGCGTTTAATTTGCAGTTAACTCCATGCACCAGTCCAATGCTTATGTGCAGACTCTGCAGCAACCTGCAGCTCTGTGCAGCACTGCGCCTTTCATACGCACAGTGCGTGTGCTCCAGAATAGGGAACGCTGTGGGAATGTGCAGGATGAGTGGAAAGCCTGTGCTCCAGGATCGGGAACGCTGTGGGAACATAGGGGATGAGTGCAATGTGCGAGCTCCAGGATCGGGAACGCTGTGGGAACATGCGGGATGAGTGCAGTGTGCGAGTTCCAGGATTGGGAACGCTGTGGGAACATGCGGGATGAGTGCAGTGTGCGAGCTGCAGGATCGGGAACGCTGTGGGAACATGCGGGATGAGTGCAGTGTGCGAGCTCCAGGATTGGGAACGCTGTGGGAACATGCGGGATGAGTGCAGTGTGCGAGCTCCAGGATCGGGAACGCTGTGGGAACATGCGGGATGAGTGCAGTGTGCGAGCTCCAGGATCGGGAACGCTGTGGGAACATGCGGGATGAGTGCAGTGTGCGAGCTCCAGGATCGGGAACGCTGTGGGAACATGCGGGATGAGTGCAGTGTGCGAGCTCCAGGATCGGGAACGCTGTGGGAACATGCGGGATGAGTGCAGTGTGCGAGCTCCAGGATTGGGAACGCTGTGGGAACAAGAGGGATGAGTGCAGTGTGCGAGCTCCAGGATCGGGAACGCTGTGGGAAAATGCGGGATGAGTGCAGTGTGCGAGCTCCAGGATCGGGAACGCTGTGGGAACATGCGGGATGAGTGCAGTGTGCGAGCTCCAGGATCGGGAACGCTGTGGGAACATGCGGGATGAGTGCAGTGTGCGAGCTCCAGGATCGGGAACGCTGTGGGAACATGCGGGATGAGTGCAGTGTGCGAGCTCCAGGATTGGGAACGCTGTGGGAACACGCGGGATGAGTGCAGTGTGCGAGCTCCAGGATCGGGAACGCTGTGGGAACACGCGGGATGAGTGCAGTGTGCGAGCTCCAGGATCGGGAACGCTGTGGGAACACGCGGGATGAGTGCAGTGTGCGAGCTCCAGGATCGGGAACGCTGTGGGAACATGCGGGATGAGTGCAGTGTGTGAGCTCCAGGATTGGGAACGCTGTGGGAACATGCGGGATGAGTGCAGTGTGCGAGCTCCAGGATTGGGAACGCTGTGGGAACATGCGGGATGAGTGCAGTGTGCGAGCTCCAGGATTGGGAACGCTGTGGGAACATGCGGGATGAGTGCAGTGTGCGAGCTCCAGGATTGGGAACGCTGTGGGTACATGAGGGATGAGTGCAGTGTGCGAGCTCCAGGATTGGGAACGCTGTGGGAACATGCGGGATGAGTGCAGTGTGCGAGCTCCAGGATTGGGAACGCTGTGGGAACATGCGGGATGAGTGCAGTGTGCGAGCTCCAGGATTGGGAACGCTGTGGGAACATGCGGGATGAGTGCAGTGTGCGAGCTCCAGGATTGGGAACGCTGTGGAGAAGAATGTGAGTCTGTAACAGTACAGCTGATTCAGGAGGCTCTCTCTCTCTCTGATTGAGCCGGTCGAGCGAGTAATTGTTCCCCTATGTCGGAACCTTTGTGCATAATTAATGTGGGGAGGGGCTCATGTTACCGTTGCTGAGAGACCATCTGTCTGCTTGGATTACTGTTACAGGAGAGCTGAGGAGAGAAACCATACAACCCTGAGAGAGGGGGAAGGAGAGAGAGACAAAAACAGAGAGAGAGAGAGGAAAAAATCCAGATCACAGGGCAACGGGTACCAATTTACCCTAGGAGCCCACACCCTGGAGCACACCACCAGCTACACTTACCTGGGTCTGGTGATTAGTGCTTCAGGGAATTTCGAAATGGCAATAAATGCATTAAGGGACAAAACATGCAGGACCTAATATGCAATTAAAAAAACGATTTCCAAATGTAATCCCCCTATAAAGATCTGGCTAAAAATATTTGACTGCATTATCCAGCCCATTCTCCTTTATGGGAGTGAAGTGTGGGGAAATCAAATAGAAAAATTTCACCTGGAGTTTTGCAAAACTGTATTGCATGTCCACAGAAATGCCCCAAATAATGCGTGCAGGGCGGAATTAGGCCGCTTCCCCCTCCTGCTGCCAATTGAAAAAAGAGCACTGAAATTCTGGGTTCATCTGAATCAGGCTGATCCGCACTGCTACCAGCACAAGGCACTGAAAAGCAACCAGCTCTACCCAGAGAGGGACCCCCTCGGACAACTGGCCATCAATACACAATTTGAATAAAATGCTACAACCACATCATTAAAAACATTTGACAAGATCAACAAAAATTTTTACAATGACAATTGGCATGAAGAAACTAAATTAAACAATAAATTTGAAATATACCGCACTCTAGGTCGAAATTACTCCCTGTCTAAATACTTAACACAAGTTAAAAACCCAAAACAAAGACATTAACAATGTACAGACTCAGTGACCACAGCCTTGCCGTTGAAACTGGTCACCTCAAAAAAACGTGGCTGCCAAAAGAGAACAGGCTGTGTGCTCACTGCAACCTGGCAGAGGTAGAGACAGAGGCCCACTTTTTTTTCTTCATTTTAAATACTGCCAGGGTTTCTATGTATTACATTATAGACTAAATGTCTTTTGACCTGGGATTATGTGTATTGGCGGGAGGCGGCGGGAGGGGGGGGGGGGGGGTTTGTTGTTCATGTTTTGTTATTGTTTTTTGTTTTTTCTCATCCTTCTTGGATATGGGAGTGTTATTGTCTGTTATTTATGTAGCAATGCTTGTGCAAATAAAGCACATTTGAATTTGAGAGAGAGAGAGGTGTATATTTGGCAACACTATTGAGTTTAGTTTATCACACCAGTAAAACAGGGCTCTTCAAATAGTCTTTCTGGGGATAAGATTTTCTTTAAAAGTTACATGTATACTGTACTGTACCGGGAGGCTCATTACATGTACTAAAAAATACACACAGTCTTAAAATATGCTAAGTTATTACTTATCACAAAAATTACTTTTGATTATCTGAGGATTGATCTGATTAATTAATATTTATATGGAGGGTTGCACTTGGCCCTCATGTGCATATCTCTATTATAAAATAAATCCCAAATCAAACTCGGACAGAGAGGATGTTAAACAAACAGCACAGCACACATAGCAGTTGTATTTATGGTAAAAGATATATAGACTGTCTGGCCCTGGTATTCAAATCTGCTGGTGTCTGCCCTTTCTTTACCTGGGAGTCAGGTGTGATAACAGTAGGACCAATCAGTAGCAGCAATTGTTCTGTTAATTACTGGAGAGAAAGAAAACCCGGTTCGGGTTTAGATTCAGGGCCCAGATTTGAATGTGAATGGAGTGTGAATTTTCCTCCTGCTCTTCCTCCCCTCCCCCTCCTCCTCATCCTCCTCCCGTTTCTCCAGGGTCCGCCAGGGCCATCGCCGTTACGCACATTTTTCTCCTCGATGAAGATGATAAAAAGTCAGTCAGAGCCAGTTTGTCTTGTTGCACTGACCCTGGGGTCACTCAGTAAAACGGGGCTCAGAGAGGCGGAGATTAGAGGCTTTACAGGCAAGCAGGCTGCAGAGATGTAAAATGGGTGATTTAATTCAGAGAGGAACAGCTGTAGACTGTTCGGTGCAGAGTGGCTGTAAAACATGTTTCAGCGTTTGTGTCCGAGCAGCTGCTGCTGTAGAGAGCCCCCAACCCCCCCCCCCATACAGAACAGAGCCCCCAAGCCTCCCTGTACAGAACAGAGCCCCCAAACCCCCCTGTACAGAACAGAGCCCCCAAACCACCCCCTGTACAGAACAGAGCCCCCCAAACCCCCCCCTGTACAGAACAGAGCCCCAAGGCAGAAGAGCTGCTGAATGTTCTGCTGCTAGCGGACCGCCATTGTGCCGATTTGCAATGGTCTGATTGGCACTTGCTTACTGGACTGGGAACCTGTCAGACTGAAGTCAGCACTAATATGAGGACCCATATCTCCCATTCAAACCACTGTGAAAGCCCAACAAATGAGCACTGACTGAAGGTACGTCCGTCTCCTAAATCACAGAAACGGTCACAGCCATGGAACAGCCCCCCGCGCCCCCCGTTTTACTAGCTGATTTAGCAGGGCACCATCTATCGACAGGATGAGGAATAATGTGGGGTCACCGAATATGTGGAGAGCTACAAGTTCAAAGCAAAAGATGAACAGTGAAAATTGTGGAAATGAACCTCATGGTTGCAACGGTCATTAAACTGTGGCCACACTTGTGTGTCGTCTTTGTTCGTCTTGGTGAGCTGAAGGATCGCGGTGTGACACGTTTATTTTTTTGCCCAAAACCCAGAACGCTCTTCTAGGGCGTTGATTGACATGGTCTTTATTGAACTTGCTTACATAAGTAAACCCGTTAGCTGTCAGGCTAATGAGAACTGCTCTCTGTCAAACTTATGAATCCTGTTAGCTGTCAATTTCATTTGTAGACTCTTTAACCATTGGACCCGTAATTAGACTGGTTAGCTGTCAGGCTAATGAGCGAAGTCGTTAGCCTTCAGATGCACGAGTCTGCGCATTTTGCTGTCAAACTCAGTTCTGTTCTGTCGCGGTGAGTCTAATGAAGCAAGCAAGGCTAGGACCTGTCACATAAGGGCCTGGGGTTCCCAAATGTTGAAGCCTCCCCCTAAAAGGACTGTTGTAAACTTTAACACAGTTAATGTTTCAGCTATTCAACCGACCCACCCTTTCAACTGCACTACACAGCAATGTAACACAATAGCACCTCGAAGGACATATATTATGGATCTGAATAAGACTGTATCACAGAGTACTGAAATATTACTATGCTTTTTTATATATTTTTTTTGTTGTTGCAGACTTTCCTTTCATATTTCATTTAGATGGGGTTGCAGATAGAGATGGTGTCGTGGTGAGGGATCAAACCGCCAAGTGCTCGAGGGGATTGATATATGGCTTGAGTTTTGGCTGCCCTACATACCGTCTCACACACCTCGCACACCTCGCACCTCGCCTCCTATGGTGTTTCTATACAGCTGGTGTATGATATTATTTCAATATTAGTGCCTGTCAAGTACAGTATTACTATTAGAATTATTCTGTAGTGCATAAATCTGTACAATATTACTGATATGTTAACATAATACTTGTATTGTGTATTGTTGTGTAGTGGAGTATTTGGCGAATATTGTAAAAACCATGCTAATATTCATTTAGAACCCTGGGCCCAAAACTGTGCGGGTGCCAAACTTATAGCAAACTTAACACTTACAGCAAACCAGAACTGGGGATTAATGTGCTTAAATTTTAAAGAAAGAAGGTTTGTGATGGAAATGTTTTCACGCACACATACGCACGCACACATACACACACACACACACACACACACACACACACACACACACACACACACACACACACACAGACACACACACTCACACACACACACTTACACACACACACACACACACACACACACACACACACACACACACACACAGTTGGTGCTTTATGCGGTTATGTGTGTAAAGTGCTCTGGGAGTGTAGCAGCCCTACAGCCTCTGCTCTGTACATTTACCTGTAACAGGGGAAGAAACAAACCTTCCATGGAAAACACCTTTGAACTGCACAGGTAAGATCAAACCCAGACCGAGCTACGCTAACGTTCCGGGGAAACACGGCTCCGCTTTCCTTCAGGAATAATTTATCACTTCTGGAATGTTTCACGCGGAACACATGGCCTGAGCATGCCTCCACACACCCCCCCCCCCTCCCCCCTCCTTCTACACCCTTCCCTCCACACCCCCCTCTCCCCTCCCACTCTACAGAGAAGAGGTTTGTTTTACAGCCTCAAACTTGTGCTCCCCCCCCCAAACTGTGAAACTGGGGTTTTTGTTGTAGTGGAAGAGTAGGGGGTTGTTGTAAAGGAGAGATCAGTAGCTGTGGAAGAGTAGGGGGTTGTTGTAAAGGAGAGATCAGTAGCTGTGGAAGAGTAGGGGGTTGTTGAGGAGAGATCAGTAGCTGTGGAAGTGTAGGGGGTTGTTGTTGAGGAGAGATCAGTAGCTGTGGAAGAGTAGGGGGTTGTTGTAGAGGATAGATCAGTAGCTGTGGAAGAGTAGGGGGTTGTTGTAGAGGAGAGATCAGTAGCTGTGGAAGAGTAGGGGTTGTTGTAGAGGAGAGATCAGTAGCTGTGGAAGAGTAGGGGGTTGTTGTAAAGGAGAGATCAGTAGCTGTGGAAGAGTAGGGGGTTGTTGTTGAGGAGAGATCAGTAGCTGTGGAAGAGTAGGGGGTTGTTGTAGAGGAGAGATCAGTAGCTGTGGAAGAGTAGGGGGTTGTTGTAGAGGAGAGATCAGTAGCTGTGGAAGAGTAGGGGTTGTTGTAGAGGAGAGATCAGTAGCTGTGGAAGAGTAGGGGGTTGTTGTAGAGGAGAGATCAGTAGCTGTGGAAGAGTAGGGGTTGTTGTAGAGGAGAGATCAGTAGCTGTGGAAGAGTAGGGGTTGTTGTAGAGGAGAGATCAGTAGCTGTGGAAGAGTAGGGGGTTGTTGTAGAGGAGAGATCAGTAGCTGTGGAAGAGTAGGGGGTTGTTGTAGATGAGAGATCAGTAGCTGTGGAAGAGTAGGGGGTTGTTGTAGAGGAGAGATCAGTAGCTGTGGAAGTGTAGGGGGTTGTTGTTGAGGAGAGATCAGTAGCTGTGGAAGAGTAGGGGGTTGTTGTAGAGGAGAGATCAGTAGCTGTGGAAGAGTAGGGGGTTGTTGTAGATGAGAGATCAGTAGCTGTGGAAGAGTAGGGGGTTGTTGTAGAGGAGAGATCAGTAGCTGTGGAAGAGTAGGGGGTTGTTGTAGAGGATAGATCAGTAGCTGTGGAAGAGTAGGGGGTTGTTGTAGATGAGAGATCAGTAGCTGTGGAAGAGTAGGGGGTTGTTGTAGAGGAGAGATCAGTAGCTGTGGAAGAGTAGGGGGTTGTTGTAGTGGAGAGATCAGTAGCTGTAGGAGAGTAGGGGGTTGTTGTAGTGGAGAGATCAGTAGCTGTGGAAGTGTAGGGGGTTGTTGTAGAGGATAGATCAGTAGCTGTGGAAGAGTAGGGGGTTGTTGTAGAGGAGAGATCAGTAGCTGTGGAAGAGTAGGGGGTTGTTGTAGAGGAGAGATCAGTAGCTGTGGAAGAGTAGGGGGTTGTTGTAGAGGAGAGATCAGTAGCTGTGGAAGAGTAGGGGGTTGTTGTAGATGAGAGATCAGTAGCTGTGGAAGAGTAGGGGGTTGTTGTAGATGAGAGATCAGTAGCTGTGGAAGAGTAGGGGGTTGTTGTAGAGGAGAGATCAGTAGCTGTGGAAGAGTAGGGGGTTGTTGTAGAGGAGAGATCAGTAGCTGTGGAAGAGTAGGGGGTTGTTGTAGATGAGAGATCAGTAGCTGTGGAAGAGTAGGGGGTTGTTGTAGATGAGAGATCAGTAGCTGTGGAAGAGTAGGGGGTTGTTGTAGAGGAGAGATCAGTAGCTGTGGAAGAGTAGGGGGTTGTTGTAGATGAGAGATCAGTAGCTGTGGAAGAGTAGGGGGTTGTTGTAGAGGAGAGATCAGTAGCTGTAGGAGAGTAGGGGGTTGTTGTAGAGGAGAGATCAGTAGCTGTGGAAGAGTAGGGGTTGTTGTAGAGGAGAGATCAGTAGCTGTGGAAGAGTAGGGGGTTGTTGTAGAGGAGAGATCAGTAGCTGTGGAAGTGTAGGGGGTTGTTGTTGAGGAGAGATCAGTAGCTGTGGAAGAGTAGGGGGTTGTTGTAGAGGAGAGATCAGTAGCTGTGGAAGAGTAGGGGGTTGTTGTAGAGGAGAGATCAGTAGCTGTGGAAGAGTAGGGGTTGTTGTAGAGGAGAGATCAGTAGCTGTGGAAGAGTAGGGGTTGTTGTAGAGGAGAGATCAGTAGCTGTGGAAGAGTAGGGGGTTGTTGTAGAGGAGAGATCAGTAGCTGTGGAAGTGTAGGGGGTTGCTGTTGAGGAGAGATCAGTAGCTGTGGAAGAGTAGGGGGTTGTTGTAGAGGAGAGATCAGTAGCTGTGGAAGAGTAGGGGTTGTTGTAGAGGAGAGATCAGTAGCTGTGGAAGAGTAGGGGGTTGTTGTAGAGGAGAGATCAGTAGCTGTGGAAGTGTAGGGGGTTGTTGTTGAGGAGAGATCAGTAGCTGTGGAAGAGTAGGGGGTTGTTGTAGAGGAGAGATCAGTAGCTGTGGAAGAGTAGGGGGTTGTTGTAGAGGAGAGATCAGTAGCTGTGGAAGAGTAGGGGGTTGTTGTAGAGGAGAGATCAGTAGCTGTGGAAGAGTAGGGGGTTGTTGTAGAGGAGAGATCAGTAGCTGTGGAAGTGTAGGGGGTTGTTGTTGAGGAGAGATCAGTAGCTGTGGAAGAGTAGGGGGTTATTGTAGAGGAGAGATCGGTAGCTGTGGAAGAGTAGGGGGTTGTTGTAGAGGAGAGATCAGTAACTGTGAAAGAGATTGCTTGTTGTGTGGATTTGGTGTGAGCTTCAGTAACTGAGAATACTAACATTGCTGATGTTTTACAAGGGGGAGTTTCTATGGTAATATCAGCATGAAGTGACATCATCAGCAAAGTGGGCGGAGCCTTCACCCAACAGGACACTTACATTAATTTGAAGTTAAAGAGCAGAACAGGGGAGTGATTACCGATCAGTTGACTGCAAAATTCAACCTGGAGTGAGAGCAGCCATTTTGTCTCACACCCTATTCATTGATTTGTTTTTGATTTATCCATTTTTGTTTGTCCTGTAGACCCATCATGGTAATTCCTATGTCTGTGATTTGGACCTCCAGCCTTCATTGGGGGGTAATGGAGTCTGGGGGGTGCCAAGTGGACCCCATGCAAAAAGACAACAGTGTCTAACAACTGAAGTCACTTCATTAATTATGTCCTGGGTCTACAGGAAAGAGCGTTTTGGCACAGATGTGATCTTCAGCTTGATTGCCTACAAAAAGGGTTGCAGGATTATTTTTCCAGATTTTTGGAAATTGACTATTGTTTTTTCAGTTTTTCTATTTCCTGATTAACTAATTGATTAATTGATTGATTCATTATTTTATTAAATGCAGATATGCATGTGATCCACTCCGCTTGCTTTTTGGTTCTCATTTCAGACGTCTGACCAAGCTTACAGCAGGGGTGACTAACCCTGTTTCTGGAGAACTACAGTCTGACCAAGCTTACAGCAGGGGTTACTAACCCTGTTTCTGGAGAACTACAGTCTGACTAAGCTTACAGCAGGGGCGACTAACCCTGTTCTTGGAGAACTACAGTCTGACTAAGCTTACAGCAGGGGTGACTAACCCTGTTCCTGGAGAACTACAGTCTGACGAAGCTTACAGCAGGGGTGACTAACCCTGTACCTGGAGAACTACAGTCTGACTAAGCTTACAGCAGGGGTTACTAACCCTGTACCTGGAGAACTACAGTCTGACTAAGCTTACAGCAGGGGTGACTAACCCTGTTCCTGGAGAACTACAGTCTGACGAAGCTTACAGCAGGGGTGACTAACCCTGTACCTGGAGAACTACAGTCTGACTAAGCTTACAGCAGGGGTTACTAACCCTGTACCTGGAGAACTACAGTCTGACTAAGCTTACAGCAGGAGTGACTAACCCTGTACCTGGATAACTACAGTCTGACTAAGCTTACAGCAGGAGTGACTAACCCTGTACCTGGAGAACTACAGTCTGACTAAGCTTACAGCAGGAGTGACTAACCCTGTTCCTGGAGAACTACAGTCTGACTAAGCTTACAGCAGGAGTGACTAACCCTGTACCTGGAGACTTACAGTGTTGCTGTTTTCACCTTAAAATCTGCAACAAGGAACCAGGTGAGGTGACTTAACAGACACTGAAAGCCCACATTCCTCCTGCAGAGCATGGAATTATGGGTATTACAAAGCAACTAGCCAATCTAATACTCCTGTGACTTTCTTTCATAAAAATGAATCGGGGGGTGATTACCCACGCCCCTCTCCTTGTCGGCGAGAGCATCATGGCGAATCTCGCAGGATCTTTTAATGGAGGGGAAACAGCCATTTTATATGAGGCCTGGACCTGCAGAGAAGTGAAAGTGAAATATCATCTTACGGCTGTAATTTCCCCTTTGTGTCAGAGTGCTTCCCCTGCGCCCGGCGCTCTCTGCTTCTCTCATTCGCCAAACGCGAAGCGACAGCTAAAAAGCGATTTTAATGCGAGCGTGCGGTGTCGTGTAACAGTGTTTGGAAAAAAATATGGCAGGAGAATCTTTCCATAAATCTTTTCCTATTGAGCTTCAATAGCTGATGATATCCCTGCGTTTGTCATCTAAGGGAGTGTGTTATGTAAAGCAAGGCCGAAAGCCATAGTTCCTGCACGGAAAATTATTTCAGGTCTTTGAAGACCATAGTGCCTGCAAAGAGACATATTTCAGGTCCTCGAAGGCCATAGTGCCTGCAAAGAGACATATTTCAGGTCCTCGAAGGCCATAGTGCCTGCAAAGAGACATATTTCAGGTCCTTGAAGGCAACGGGGCCTGCATGGGGACTTATTTCAGGTACTTGAAGGCCATAGTGCCTGCATGGGGACTTATTTCAGGTACTTGAAGGCCATAGTGCCTACAGGGCGAGTTACTTAAGAGACAGGCCCCTTGGGGCAAGGGAGTTGACCCTTTTTAACCCTGGCAAGTTTCCCCATCTCCCAGAAGGATGCCCCTGACATCACTCCCTCCATCCCTCCCGCCTGTCACCTCCGCCCTTTAATCACCACAGCAACAGCTCCCCAGGTGCATGGCTCCACCTGGAAGCTGCTGCTTTTCCGTCATATTCCGGAATAGGCTCCCTGGATCGCACACTGGTGAGGTGGCACGGGGACGCACGGCTCTTTTTCTAAACTTTGTTGAGATTTCAGAGGAGAGGAGAGGAGAGGGGAGGGGAGGAGGAGAGGGGGGTGCCGAGCATTCTGTCTCCTCCAGAGGACTGGCAGCTTTGAGTGGCCCTCTGTTATCAGGGATGATTTATTACTAATAAATCTGAGGTAAAGGCGAGCGCTTTAATTGGTTACACGCTTTTTGAATTATGGCCCGAGCGGGATTTTTTGACGAAGGGTCCGTTATTTTTAGAAAGCGGTGGGTGTCGTCGCACATAGCACTCTGGCCTTCGCTGTGTCTGTGCTCACAACGCTGCCACACCAGCACAATAAATCAAAACTGCGAGGCGTTTTACGAGCATTTCTAAAGCAAGTCATATTTGCAGCCTCCAAGTATTCTGGGCCAGCCAGGAAGAAGGCCTGCGTGTTTCTAATTAAAAGGAATGGCGACCGCGCATGAGCTACAAACACTTTGCTATGAACTACGCTTTTCTATTTTGTTTTTCTTTTGCTTTTCCACTTCCCCTTATTTCGGTCAGACTGACCTCTGACCTCTCCCGTCAATGATGTCACTCTGGATCAGGGTCAAAGGTCTGCCCAAAGGCATATTAGTCAACAGGAAAAACTACAGAAGAAAGCTACATATAAATGTGCAGGGGAATTGTAGACAAATTAAAACAAACCTTCAAAATATGTAATACAAAATTATTTTGTAGAGTTTTTTGAAAGCAGTGTTATATTACAGGTATTTATTTATCTGGCCTGCTCAATTTTCACTGAACCCTTCGAAAAGAGCCGATTAATCATGATATTTTGCGAGGGCTGAGAGTTGGCACCATTTTTAAGTCAAACGATTTAGTTCCAAAGATCTTTTGAAAGAGCGGCTTTAAAGAGATCCAAACAGCTGTGGTATAAAGCGGTGTGGAGGGAGCAGATTATATGTGATGGGCGTTCATAATTAAAACTCACTCGCTTCAGAGGCTCACGCATCGGAGTAGGGGTTAATTAACGCTGTCTTTTCTGAGGCCAGATCACAGGATGCTTACTTATTACTTATATAGAGAGAGAACTGTAATTAGAGGCACAGATGCTGCTGTTTCCTCTCTGTGAGTGTGTGCCTGCTTTTTACAGAGAGAGGCCTGTAGTCAAACCGTCTCTTTCTCTCTTTCTTTCTCTCTCTCTCTCTCTCTCTCTCTCTCTCTCTCTCTCTCTCTCTCTCTCTCTCTCTCTCTCTCTGTGAGTGTGTGCCTTCCTTTTTACAGAAAGAGGCCTGTAGTCAAACCGTATCTTTCTCTCTTTCTTTCTCTCTCTCTCCCCTCTCTCTCTCTCTCTCTCTCTCTCTCTCTGTGAGTGTGTGCCTTCCTTTTTCAGAAAGAGGCCTGTAGTCAAACCGTCTCTCTCTTTCTTTCTCTCTCTCTCTCTCAATTCAATTCAGTGTGAGAGAGAGAGGGAGAAAGGAAGAGAGAGAATGAGGGGGAGGAGAGTGAGAAAGTGAGATAGTGAGATAGAAAGGAGAGAAAATTAACTCACAGCTGGTGGATGTGTCTCTTATGGACAGATCCTCCGCCGCCATGGCCTCCGGTTTCACTGCTATGCAGGTGATATGCAATTATACCTCACCACCAAGTCCCTAACCCTAACCCTCACCAGCAAGTCCCTAACCCTAACCCTCACCACCAAGTCCCTAACCCTAACCCTCACCACCAAGTCCCTAACCCTAACCCTCACCACCAAGTCCCTAACCCTCACCACCAAATCCCTAACCCTAACCCTCACCACCAAGTCGGTAACCCTCACCACCAAGTCCCTAACCCTCACCACCAAATCCCTAACCCTAACCCTCACCACCAAGTCCCTAACCCTAACCCTCACCACCAAGTCGTCTGAATGGGCCAATCACTGCTGTCCCAGCATCTGAACGAGCCAATCACTGCTGTCCCAGCATCTGGACGAGCCAATCACTGCTGTCCCAGCGTCTGAACGGGCCAATCGCTTGCCAGTTTCCTGGCAAGCCTTAAAGTGACCTGTCAAACAGAAAGTCTCCAGGCAAGCCGTAATGTCACCTGTCCAACCAGAAAGTCTCCAGGCAAGCCTTAAAGGGTAACTATACCCTAGATCAGCGGTTCTCAAACTGTGGTCCGCGGACCACCAGAGGGTACTGCAGGTGGTCCGTAGAAAAAAAAATGAATGAACGTGAATGTGTTTACTCACTATCTTGCAATAGAAGCCTTTCACATAGAACTAGAACTGTCGTTACCAATGGTTACAGGGACGCGCCGCCATTTTGGAGGATCAACCCTAACAGACACGCTTGACGTTACCACTGAACTAGTAGTGTTCGCTACTCCATGAAACGAGTTTCATGCTAACGCTACTATGATTGCTGTCCTACAATGACGAACTTCTGCACTGCGTACTGATGTGCGAATAAAACTGAGAAAAGGCGAAAATGTCCTTTTACATGATAATCTGAGTACTCACCATAGTAGCTAAACTACCAGGCAGGGTGAACGAACTAAATTTTACGACCGAAAGAAGAGACTGGTGGTTGAAAGCAGTGAGGAGTGAGCTGGATTTAGACAGCAACCAGGCTCGGATCGTTACAGCATAGGCTCGGATCATTAATGGTAAATTACGTTTTATGAACAAATGATAAAGTTAGCCAGTTAATATATACATAACTAGCTGGCCTAATGTACATTTATGTGCATTATCTTAATGTTAGAAAGTTAAAAGTGAATTAATCGCTTGGTTTAGCTAACGTTAGTAGCTATATCATTTGTGTGATCGACTGCTACGCCTGCGAAACATTAATGTTAACCTAATGCGATACGTCAAGCATTTTGTGAACATCAAAACAGTGTTCATTTGAACTATTATTACATTGCTAGGGGTGCTACATTGTACGATGTCTCACAAATAGATTGGATAAACTGTAAACATTAGCTACCTGTGCTGGCCAGGCAGGGTGCGAGCAATATGAGAATCCAGAAGAGGGCGAAAAGAAAATGTAACGTTACGATATTAAGCACCAAATAACAATGTATTTGAAAGTAATAATGAAAGTAACGGTAAATGCACTTTATGTGTTGAACTGATTTGCCTTTTATGGTGTCTACAACTGAAGTTCCCTATCGGGAAAAAAAAGTTATTATATTCTATCCATCGAGCTAAAATGTTTGATTGCTGAAGTAGGCTACTGTAGCCTGCCGTTAATACTTTAACATGTAACGTATCACTTTGCTCCCATATTAATTGCACAAGCACTTTACTTACCAAGGTGGTATACTACGAAGCAGGATTACTGAGTTAGTACTAGCTGGACAACTCAATAAAACCCAGAACAGCTCTTTTTACTTCAGTCCATGCATGTTCCAGATTTGGGAGGGTTCCGGGGTTTACTCTGTAATTAATATGGCTTCGTACGTATACCCCCCCAATACTCCTTATAATTTTTGTTTATGTTGGTATTATTAGAATAGAATATAATAACTTTTATTTCCCGCTAGGGAACTTCAGTTGTAGTACCAGCTACAACTGAAGGAGGGGGTGCAATCACCTTAGACTTTACAGCCGTGGGTTCGTAACAATATATGCACTTATTTTTGCGGTTTGCATATGAGGTGGTCCGCGAAAATCCTTGATAATAAAAAGTGGTCCGCATAAACAAAAAGTTTGAGAACCCCTGCCCTAGATCACTTTTTTTTTTTTTAGCTGTAAACGTATTTGTCTGCCTACCTTATAATGAAACTTGAATGAAATTCAACAATTTTGAAATAATAACATAAATCAGGAGAAACTGATAGAAAAGCATCTTTGTGCTGCCCCTAACGGTTGAAATTTCCTTTCTGCTCCCCACACTGCCCCCGCCCCAATCGTGATGTCAGAGTATCTTTTTGGAGGTACCTCTACGTCATATGGATAATTTTTGTCGCACACAACGGAAACAGCCGGCAACTGATTGGTTAGACCCACTATGTTACTTTCGTTTAGTTTCCCCGTTTTAAAACCGGAACAACGTTGCGTCCTGTTCATAAAGTCTCTTATTCCACCTAAATAGTCCACTAAAATATGTTTCTGAAGATATTTGAGGTGAGAAATAGGCCATGAAGTTGCTGAATCCTCATTCATATTTGATGTGCAACATCTAGTTTGACAGTTTGATCAAAGTTATACATAATCATTTGTACAATGTACATTAATTTATGCAAATGACGATGGACACAGCTCCTCCGCCCCCACACATCTCCCTCGCTCACACGACAAA